>BGPR01009074.1:48659-59690 GCA_013235015.1 Araneus ventricosus
TTTTATTTGTATCAATCACATAAAAAGATATCACCATTTAAGTATCAACACTATTCAGCAAAGGATTCCAAGATTACCACTTTTGGAAGGTTTTACACCGGAAAGGGGAGTCAGGCAATGAGTCATATGAGCGCATTTCTGGAGTTCTTTGTTAGATCATGCTCAGTAAAATGTAAACACCACCCTTCCATTCTTCACTTTCCCCCTATTTTGATAAAAATAACTACGCCCGGAGCACACGCAAAAGCGCAGACGGTTTCCAAATCCGTTGCTAAACAATAGTTGCGAAATGCTAAACATCTCTCAATATAAAAGGCGATGTAACCCGATCTGCTACGAGGCCCATTGTGACAAAACAAACTAATAGATTAGAATACAAAATAAACAATTCAGCCGATAAAACAATAATATATGAGTTATATATGCAATTAATTTTTAAATTTGAGGAGATAGATAAACTCGATAAGGAAATTGAGGGTTTAATAGATATTGATAATCTGGAAGATGAAATCTTAACTCGTGAAGAATACAGAGATAAATTTATAATTTGGAAAACCCACACTGAGCATTTCATAGAATCAGTTTCGAGCATTGCTATTCGAAATTCAGAGGAAACGCAACATCAAAACGTAACACTTCCTTCAAACAGTTCAGTTAGTTCTGTTTGAACAAATCAACCGTGTTTGTCTAAACTTATGTTAGAATCTTTCTCAGGCAAGGATATCAGTAATTTTCCCAGATTTTGGGATAGATTTAAATCCACAGTGCATGAAAATTCGAGTTTATATGATGTGGACAAATTTTCCTATTTAAAATCGGTCGACACATCTTATGCAGAATTGGCAATACGAGGTTTAACACCAACACCGAAAAATTATGCAAAACCTATTAAAATTCTAGAAGATAGATTCGGACATAAGGAACTTATAGTCGACTATCATATGAATCGTTTGTTAAATCTGAGCCCAGTCCGGAAATCGTTTGATGTTATCGCATTAAAAAATTTGTATGGTCACTTAGAAGTAAACATTAGGGGACTCGAATCCATTGGAATCTCTCCCGATTATTATAGTTGTCTTTTGTTATGAAAGCTATTTCCCCTGATTTGGCAATAGAAAACATGAAATAAAACAATCCGAAATCACTGATTTAACGGAATATCTGAGCAATGAAGTTCAAAGTCGAGAGCGCACGAAAGTTTTAGTGAAACCGCACGAGTCACAAATCAAAGACTCTTGCCCATATTCGAATAAATACTCCAAAAGGGAGACACAACAAAAAGGTCATTCGCGATTTCCCCCTTCAAATCATAACAGATCATCTATAACATCAGCGAACAAACTGCTGACAGCTGCATATTCAAATTGTTTATTTTGAAAAGAAAATACTCATTTAACAGATTCGTGTGAGAATTTATACGTTCAGCAAAAGAGGGAAAAATTTAATTAAAGAAAGGAGATGTTTCATATGCTGTATTATTTCTTGCTATATTAAAAAATGTAAGAAATCTGTTTGTTCATACTATCAAGGTCGTCATGCATGTGCTACTTGCTTCAAGTTAGAAAATTTTAAAAAACAAAATCTGCATTTAGATTCGGGAGAAAAGCCAGTTGACGTTAAAACTACGTCTTCAAATTCTGTGATGAATAATAGAGGTGGAGTTTTGTTGCAATATGTTAAGGCAGAAATTATCGGTAACTCATCGGATGAAATATTTTGTCTTTTTGATAATGGAAGTGAAAAATCATTCGTCAAGAAAAATGTGTCCCATAGATTGGGATTTAAAAAATTAGGTTTAGAAAGGTTAAATATTTACTCATTCAGATCTAAAACTCCTAAAACACAAACTTGTTGCAAGGTAGAAGTTAGTCTAAGAAATGTATTAAATGGGGAGGAGACTGTGATTCAGAAAGTGGAAAATTCAAGGGCAACACTCAGCCTTCCGAACCAAGTTGCATGGAGGGAAATTGAATCGAGAGGATTTAGACTGACATTCAGCTGTAGTGAATCATTTGAGAATATGAGATTTCATTGTTCATCGGTTTAGATTTTTATTGGTCTTTAACAAATCGAATAAAAAGACTCGATTTATCAATGGTTGCTGTCAAGACCAGTCTGGGATGGTCTCTTCAGGGCAAGTGCGATGAGCAGAGTGATTGTACTTCAGTACATTTGATTCAAAGTGAAGAGGAATCTATTTCGGCTGAGCTAAGAATGTTTTGGGAGATTGAAAGATACATGATATGGATTCAGTGGCTTTGAGTAATGGAGATGAAGAGATACTTAGCGAGCTTGATCAATCAATTAGTTTTGTAGATGGTAGATATTGCACAAGTTTGTCATGGAAACCAGGTGCGTGAGAAGCTTTAGAAAGTAAAACTGTTGAGCGTAAACGCTTTGAGGGGTTGGTTCATAGGTTTAAACGTGATCACGAGTTGTTTTGTGAGTATAAGGATGTAATCGGTGACTATGTTATGGAAGGTATAGTAGAGTATACTTCTTGTGATTCTTTATCGAATAGTCATTGATTTTACCTACCCCATCATGTGGTGATACGTAGCGACAAAACCACAAGTCGTCTTTGCATTGTTTTCAATGGTTCAGCTCATGAAGATGGGCATTCATCGTTCAACCAAACTCTATAATACAGTACCAAATTTGCATCCCAATATTTTTGAATTGCTTTTACATTTTCGAGAAAATTCTGTAGCATTTACAGCAGACTGAAATTGGCCTTTCTTCAAATCAAATTAGACTTTCCTGATCGAGATTTCACGTGTTTCTTCTGGAATGATAATTTGAATGAGCCCTATGTTTTGAATCTTAAGAGTTCTTTTTGGACTTAAGCCTAGTCCATACCTTCTTGCAGCAACTTTAAAACATCATTTTAAAAAATACAAAGAACAGTATCCTCATACATTTGATTTGTTAAATAGCTCTGTGTATATTGATGACCTCATTGGCAGTTGAAATGATGTTCCAGACGCTCTACGTACTACCTTGGAACGCTTGCAAATATTCAGCGATGCGGGCATGTTACTGCGAAAATGGTGAACTAATTCGAAACAGCTTAATTTGTTATGGCAACAAAAAGGTGTCGAGATAGAATTCTATGAAAATAGTGCTGTTGATCTTAGATCACCAATAAGGTTTTAGGACTTGATGGGATTCAGAAAGGGATTTAATTTATTTCGATCCGAAGGATCCATTAAGTTTATGTCTCGTAAAATAAAATCAAAAAGATTTATTCTGAGTGTTGTTGGGCGTATCTTCAACCCTATCGGAATTCCTGGCCCATTTGTCATCAAATTGAAATGTCTACTTCAGGATCTCTGGGAGTAGACTGGAACTCAGAACTTACTCCAAAGCTATGCCACAAATGGCAGCAGTGGAGTAGCGAAGCTGAGGACTTGACTGAGATAAGGATACCACGGTACTATTCAGTTGAACTGGATCAAGAAATATCGATTTTTGAAATACATTATTTCTCTGATGTGAGCCCAACAGCCTATGGAACAATATTGTATTTGAGTTTTGCTACTTGTAATAATGAAATCGAGACGAATTTTATTTGCTCAAAAAGTAGTGTGGCACCGTTGAAGTTACTGACATTGCCACGACTTGAATTGACAGCAGCTTTATTGTCAGCTAGGTTGGCTAAACAGGTGTCATCTTGCCTCAACTTCAACGCTATCATATATTACTGGACTGATTCTCTTATTTCATACTACTGGATACACATTGATTCTTCATGATTCAAACAGTATGTCAAAAATCGTGTTGAAGAGATCCAAAACCTCCAGACCCGAACCAGTGGGGACACTGTCGGGAAAAGGACAACCCCGCTGATCTCCTTTCGTGTGGTACATCTGCTGTCAAATTAGTACAAAACGAACTATGGTGGCACACCCCCCTTGGCTTAAACAAACACCCGACCATAGGCCAAATCGTCATTGACCTATTTTAGATTCAGAATTTTGCTCAGAGGAATTGGAACATAGTTCCAGTGGGCACGTGGCAGTTACCCAGAAGAGGGAATCTCTTGTTGACATAAATTGATTCAGCAGTCTTAAAACACTTTTGAAAGCAACTGCTTGGGTTTTTCGATTTGTGAACAATGTTAGAAACATTAGCAAATCAATGAACTCGTATTTTACTGCAGATGAGATACAGAATGCTGAATATTTTTGGATCAAATATGTTCAAGAGGAATTCTATTCTGCTGAGATATCAGCCTTAAGAAGCAACAAGCAACGCAACTTTGAAATAGCTCTGTAGTAAAAGAGTTTAGTGCCTTATTTGGATGAAGACAGTTTGTTACGAATTACTGGACGGTTACTCGAAGCAGAGCTATGCTTTGGTGAAAAGCATCCTGTTATTCTTCCTCGACGCTGTAAATTTACAGAGTTACTTGTGACTAGGGAACATGAACGAATAGGTCATTGTGGGGTATCTGCAACTTTGACTCAACTTCGAAAAAATATTGGACACCTAAAGGCCATTAATTAGTCAAAACACTGATTTGAGTCTGTCTCATTTGCAAAAATTACAATGCTAAACCAGCTCATCAATTAAGTGGTCAGTTGCCTCGAGACAGAATTTCCCAATCTCCTCCATTTCAAATCGTAGGAATTGATTTTACAGGTGCAATCCTTGTAAAGGACAATCAAGAGACTCATAAGTCTTATGTTGCTTTGTTTACGTGTGCCGTACATTTAGAAATTGCACCGGACATGTCCACAAAGTGTTTTTTACTTGCTTTATGGAAGTTCCTCTCTCGAAGAGGCAACTGCAAGGTAATATACTCCGATAATGCTTGAACATTTAAAGCGGCTCAAAGGGAAGGGGGCTTTTTGTAAAAATATGCCCTTTGCTCAAAGGGCATATCTTTACCAACATCTTGAAAGACAGTAAGTCACAGATAACAGTATCCACTGGAGGTTCATAGTTGAACTTGCCCCATGGTGGGATGGATTTTAAGAACGCCTTGTTGAGATTGTAAAGGAACCTCTGCATTAAATTCTTGGCAATACCCTTCTAACATTTGAAGAACTTTCAACAATTCTTTCAGAGGTTGAAGTCATCGTCAACAATCAACCTCCAACATATGTGGAGAATGATCAAGGAGAGCCGGAACCACTCACACCGGCTCACTTCCTCGAATTAGGTTATGGTGACTATAAATATCCTGTACATTTTATCGAACTAATTGACTCTACGACAGCCAGGGAGTCATACAAAAAAAGAAAGACTTGCCAGACTCTTCTTTTGAAACAACTTTGGAGACATTGGGAGGAACAATATTTACTCCAGTTAATCACTTTAAAACACCATCTCTTCATAAAAATTTTAAATTAAATGATGTAGCTCTTGTTGAGGAGAATGTAAAATCAAAATTGTGGGAACTTGGAGTAATCAAAGAAATATTTATTGGAAGATACAATAATGTTAGATCTTGTTTAATAAAAACTTCTAAAGGTCTCTTCAAAAAACCAATCCAATTGCATTACCCTTTAGAAATCGAATTATATACTTGAATTAATTTTGTTTCTAATTTTTCAGATTAATGTTAAGCGAGAGCATATTATTAATTAATCCCTGTTAAAATTATTTGTTGTGAGATCTTGAGGTATGTATCCTAATATTTGTTAATTTGTAATTTCATTGCTAACTTTAATTTTCTTCACATATATATATATATCACATATATTTTAGTGTATATTTAATTTTTTACTATGCAATATGTATAGTTCAGATTTGATTATTAGTATTGTATCAGTATTAAGTTCTTTGTTAGAATTGTATTTGAGTAATTATCGTTCGCATTAATTTATGTCAGATATTTACTAGGTGAGCATTCTGTTCACCGGTGGGGCGTGAGCCGAAACATTGGCCACATGAGGGCGCTGTTTCACGCGCCTTCAGCACCTGCAAAAGAAAAATGATAGTTGTTCATATCATTAGCGAATGTAAGCCGAGTCGCAGCAATAACATCTATATCATTATAATGCATCCTCTATAGCATCCTTTTGTCATGGTTGTATTAGACTATGAAAATCCCTTGGAATTACACGATATCGTATAATGGCCACAGCATCAAACAACTCTACACTTAGTCTATTTGTTTTAGAAAAGACGACGCAGCTCATGATACTAAAACTCGATTCAACTTTAGGCCTATGAAAACAAGGGAGCATGGCAAATGCCATATTTGACACTAGTGGAAATTGTCTGGAATTTTTAACTTCCATCCACCAGTTATCCACTGGCTCCTTCTACTGTGGTTGCCGTAAATTGGCAGCATGATACTTGTGTACCTCCAAGTCATAAGCATCTCTTTCTGCAACACTAATGACACTACTCATCAGATCAGGAAGACCTTTCATTAATGTCAAAGAAAGAGAATGTTTCCGACAATCAGGATCAATTGCCGACGCAGATTGCAACAGCCAATTATCCAAGGACATCTTCTTCTGCAATGTTTGTAAACATTCAACATATGCTTTCAATACATTATTTTGGAATTTCTTCACTACATCCAATCTTCACTTTGAAGTGGAGAGCGTTTTAACACCCCCCCCCCCCAAAAAAAATACAGATTTTGTGGGAAGATTAATTTCTTTCTCCTCCACATCAAAATTTGATTTTTTGGAAGAATCTTTTAAGGTAGCCATGTTTTCTGCTTTTATGAAACAGGATAAAAAAATTTCTTACTAAATACAACTGCTTTTCATGACCTATGTGAATCAGTGGAGTGCTGCTTTGAAATAGTTTCACATCTTCTTTCAACTGAGACAAATAGATTAGCAATAAGCTGTGTCTCTAATCGCTGATCAAACAACTTTTTAGTGATCCTTTTCTTGCCCGCTTGTGTTAGAGCTTTCATTGCAAGAGTCTTTTGTGGATTTCGGATGTGGTCTCTTGCAGTGTTCCCAACATTGCAAGCTTTATATACACTGATCACAATATGTAAGAACTGGCTGCTGTTCATAGGACTCAAGAAAGGGAAATAAAAAAAAGTCAATGCTCCCAATAACCTCAACAAATCTTGAGCAGCATCATATATAGAAAACAATCTGAATGATACAAATGTTTGCAGCATTATGCATTTTACTTTTATTACACAGCAAATTACGCCGAAAATTGTACACATATCTGGAGACTGCATGTCAGTGCATAAGCTTTCCACATGCATTCCAAATGGTTTGGAAAATTGCTTAGCAGCATTATGAACATGATGGCAGGAATCACCATCTATGTTCAGAAGATGAGGACATAGTGAGTGAATTTTTACTTCCAGTCATGCATTTCCCCCCCTCATCACGCTGCATGAATCCATTAATACTGACATCAAATTCTGCCAAGGAATGTTGTTCTTATCAAAGATTTGGACTAGTCCTTGAAAAATTGTCTCACTGTTGACATTATCAACACAGTAGGAAGATAAGTGCTTAGTACTTATATTCCCGTCTTTAGTCATATAATTGACAAGTACTGTCACTATTTTCTGATTGCTACTGTTTGTACTTCCGTCCAAGTTCAATGAAAAGAACTCTTTCTGCAAATCTTCCAAGAGTGCTTCTTTCACCGTCTTGGAAATGCCAAATCTTGTCTTGTATGAAGCAGCATTTTGGTGCATAGTAATGCAATTAAGAGCCTTTCTATCCTTTGACATCCCTTTTACCAGCTCAAGAAGATCAGGTGCCACTGTAAATGGCAAAGATTTTTCCGCAAGAAACCCGAGCAACATTGCTTTAAGGTTCACTGTTCTATTGCTGAGTGATGTTAAAAGGCCGAGGCAAGTTTTCTTGGGCCACTGGTCCGAAAGCAGCATATGCTGGGGGCAATCGATATGGAGTTTCACATTTTCCTTCTTATCACAACTTCCTGAAAGTTATAAAAATTTAAAATTAGCAATGAAATGTGAAACGAGTCTATTTTTGTTTCTTAATATAAATATTAATTTACATTTAAATACTTAACATATTAATTTAAATATAAATACATAATAATTTTTATATGAAATAAATATTATTTAGGAAATATTACAGTATAAAAGCGTGTACACACAGTTCAAAAGTATTTTAATTTCTAAAATCAATCCATAATATTTAAAACTTAATAAATAAATTTAAATATTTAATATATAAAATTTTAATTATTACATTTAAAAGGTACATTGATTTTTAAAAATTATTTTTTCTTATTTATTATATTTTTAACTCACATTTTTTTCACACTCTTTGGAAAAACTGACAATAAAGTAGAATCAAATCAAGCAGCATGTATTAACATATCAAATTCCGAAATTCAAATTACATTAATTCTCATATTTCAGATCTTAAAAAATCATAAATAGCAAAAGTTAGGAAAACGAATAAAAGTTTTAAACCACAACTCACCAGGTAATACAGAGTGCTCCTTCCATGTCTGAAGAAATAACTTATGCTTTGCAGATATAAAGTGGTCCAAAAATACAACAAATTCTCTGGATCAGTATGCCAATTTCTTGCTGCAGACGATACAATAGCATGCACCGCATTTATTCAACTTTCAAATAATCTCACGCAAATATATCCCTTCAACTTGTTTCTCCAGCCATTCCCACTCGCCAGGGATTTTTAGCTTGTTCATCTATTTCCTTACAACAGAACCGTAAGTAAAAAAAGTAGGAAGAAAATAATTTTGGAAAAAAAATATCACGATCTCAAAAAGTAACACGTGCAAAACACAAAATGGTTAACTCGCCGAAGTTCGGAAGAGAAGAGATCTCGAGGAACAGATTTGCGATCTTATTTTTTAATCAAATAGTTATGCTAAACTAAAAGGACGGAACAGTCTACCGGAGTATCCTGCAAAGGTCAACAGGTTTTACCCGGTGAAAGGAAAGCAAAATAAAGTTCGGAGGAGGTCAGGTGGGGAGGGACATGCAGCAAGCAAAGGAGAACTTCTACACTTTCTCTCCGCGGGAGAAAATTCCTACCGTGTGATAAATTGTAGGAACAAATTTTTGTTAAAAAAGAGGAAAAAGATGAGAAATCAAAAAAAAAAAAAAGTGGAAAACTGCGGAAGAATCACATCCCTGTATATAAAATGCAAGGCTAAAATTATACTATCAAAATTCCATGCAAGATAGCATCAAGACTGGGCAAATGAAATACAAACAATGGACATACGAAGTGTCTAACAAAAAAAAATGATCTGGAAGGACAAGACAGATTTCAGTTCTCAGGGGTGTTCTACCCCCACCCCACTAATCTTGAGGTTGACTTGCTCAAATTCTATGAAACTTCCCTTATAGTCTAAAATAGTTCTAAAAAATTTTAATTGCATAAAAAGTAATGTTTCAAAAAGTACAACAATTTTCCTTAAATGACAATAACACAATAGATATTTTTACACTTTAAATTAAGGAAACTTAATTACTTCACGATCCAAATTATCATGGAACCAGGAAGACCTTGAAGAATATGGTTGAGGAGGGATATGATTACCTAAAAATGTAACACAAGTATAGTTTAATGAAGTGCAATAACAGACATATGAATATTTAATTCTTAATAAAAAAAATAACAAAAAAGGTTTTGTAAAGGAAAAGTCACAGTAGGAAAAAAAAATTTGAATTATTTACATTATCTTTTCTTTACATAAAACAATGCTAATTTTGAAGCTTAATTTGTAAAAATCCGGTACAAAAAAGCATGCATGCAAAAAAAAAAACATTTATTCACCAAAAGCATTTCAGATTTTATATAATTTCACTAGAAGTGAAATAATTAAGTAATTAAATATCTTGTGGTTCATTCAAGTCTGTAGTTATGAAAACATCTTAAGCCAAGACTACATAAGTAGTCTAGTAAGAAAGACTACACAACTGTATTTTAATAAAAAAGAAACTTGAATGAGTTGAAAAGAAAAATAACATCAAAGTGCAAAAATATACTCCAGTTAAAAGATTCAAGTAAAACAGATCTTGACTTTTATTCCTCATACACCAAATCCAATACAGCAAGGCCTAAAACATTTAGATGGAGTCACAAAAACTTACACACTGCCTTCTTGTTTCAAAATTTTTTAACATTTACAAGTAAAAATATCCTGAGGTACTACCTTTCATTAAATTTTGTTGTATAAATACTTTAATTTCTTTTCGTTTACCATTAATTAAGGCTCCTTTTTCAATTTTGGGGTCAAAATTTCTATGGATAAAAATGTGATCAACCAAGCCCCCCCCCCCCCCAAAAAAAAGGAGCCACAAGGAAAAAAATTTTATAGCTTAAGTCCTGCCATAGAGAGGCAAAATTAGTAAAAAAAAAAATCTAAAAAATTTATCAACTAATAGACACATGAAATAGTTTAGGCAATGAAAAAGAATTGAATTTCCTAAAAAAGTCAGGTAAATTCCATAAATATGAATTTACTTCAACAAATAACCATAAAAATTAATGTCTGGTTAAGATAGATTAAATTCTTTTTCTCAAATAAATGAATTAGATATTAGAACTCCCGGAGCTAAATTTTGAAACACATAAACATGTTAAAAATTACTAGAAATACATTTAGTTAATTTAATGTTAATGGAAAAAGGCAAAGAAAAAAGGAAATTTTAATTACCAAGTTCACAGTAATATCAAATTCAGAAATGGATAAGCTTATGATGCATTATATAGATATCAAAAATTATATTTTGCCTAATACTGCATTAATTAGTACATTTTAGTAAAGTATAAAGCATACAGAAGAAATTATGTTGATTAAAGCAAATTACTTAATAAGGCCAAGCAGTCTTTGTGGTTATTCTTCATAGCTAAATCTGAAGGTGTCTCATTGTAATTAGAGCGAGGATGAGATGGACAATTCAACGACAACAACATCTGCAATAAAGAAACTAACAATTTTTAATTTGCCGTATACTATCTATAGTATGAAGATAATGATACAAAAATTAGCTAATGAAACAAATTTTACAACATATTTTACAAACAAAACATGTATCACTAAAATAAGCATCCATAAATTGTATATAAAAAC
>BGPR01009075.1:0-59686 GCA_013235015.1 Araneus ventricosus
TGGCTTAGATTCTCGGCCAAATTCAGTAGCTTCGTCTCGGTCAAAACACCGATGAACAGGTGTCGCATTCACTCAATGAAAGCACAAAGCAACTGACTAATCGGCGATTGCAGCGATGCTTTTTATATACTCTCGGGAGACTACCGAATTTTCTAGAAAAGAGTAAAAATTCGTGACGCCAAAAAGCAAAAATATGTTCAATTTTATTTATTTATTTAAAGTGAGTGAGTGAGTGACTTTTTATGGCGCAAGGGCCAAAATTGGCCAAGCTGCGCCAAGCAAGGTTATTTATTTAAAAGAATTTTTTTAAAAAATTTATTTAAAAGAAAAGCACACTACAGAGAAAAACTTCAGTTACAGAGTGCAGGCACAAAATGAATAATAAGCACACAAAGAACGAAAGCTGTAATAAGTGAATCTTAAAGATATAAAAACGTATTAGAATATTAAAAGTTGTTTACAGAGAATATAAAAGTTCAAAACACTAAACTATGAAAAATTTTACAAACCCTTAAATAATTTAAAACGAATACACACAAAAACATTAAAAAGAGACTAAGATTTTTAAAGTTGTATATTGTCATATTAATTCCATAAAAACACATTAAGGATTTAAAAGTCAAATACACAAAAGCACAAAATCCTTAAAAACACACTTGGAATTTTAAAGTTTAAAAAAGAAAGCGCACACTATAGATAAAATTCCAATTGCCAAGTGCAAAAACTGAACACAGACGCATATTAAAAACATTAAAAAATGAATACAGCAGAGCACGGGAAAATAAGCGCAATTTTACAGCATTCGTAACAATATTTTTGTGGTCCTGTTTGAGAAATAAAAGCCTGTGCCCGCTGCATACTTCAGTTCTGGCAGGGCCTGTTCAAGGATACTTAGCACCCCTAATTTAGTCGTCCTAAGGCAAGGAAAAATTACTCATCAATACTTACTCACATATTCACATGCATAGCCAAAAATAACATGGCAAAATATAAAGAAATTTCATGAAAAAATTTATTGCTTTTTAAATTATTTAAATTGCATAAAAAGAAAAAAATATCAGTAATATACATTAACTTGTATCTTAAGCTTCAATAATTTTTAACAAACCTAATCAAGGTACTGTTATAGTTAAATACATATTACATTTCAATGTATATTATGAAGAGCGAAAGTCCGACGAACAAATGACAGCTTCGTTTGATGGACAAGTGTCGCATTGTTATGGCGTCCCTATGTGATCACCTAGGTCCATCTAATGGTAAAACGGGTGCTGAATAGGTATGGGAAAAACCTACCAGTTTAAACCGAAAATCGTTTTTTTTTTTTTGTTTCGGTTAACAGGTTTTTTTCGGTTTTTTTTTTCCCCGGTTTAAACCAGGGTTTTTTTTTTTTTTTTTTTTTAGATCCAAAAACCAGGTCGGAATATAGGCTCGATTTTAGGTTAGACTAGACTAAAATTTACCAAGTTATAAAGCTTTGAATTTCATCATCTTAGGCCAATCACCGACAGCCGCTTCCTGGAGGCGTCTGTTGGTTGGTGGATTACTGAAAGAGGCTTTATGAACAGATAAATATTGGCCAATGGATTGATTTCCTGCAAAAACAATACTAATAAAAGTTTTTGACTGCAAACGGCGTCTGTTTTCTGTAGCCAAAAAATATTTATCTTTAGTCGGAAGTTCCGTGGCGTCCGAAAGATTAGTATCTACAATGAATGATGTTGTTTCCGATGAGAGGTGTCGATTCGCGGATCAACACATTGCTGAAAGGGTCTTTATGAGCAGATTAGATGATAAATATTAGCCAATGAATGAATTTCTTGTGAAAACAATGTTAATAAAATATTCTGTCTATAATACTTACTTATTGCAATAATCACTCATTTATTATTATTATTACATATTGTATTAATTATTTATAATCATTACTTATTACAATAATTAATTATTATATTAATACTTACTTATTGTATATTATTATTAATAAAAAATTCTGTCCACAAACGTTGCTTTAAAAAGAAAGAAAAAGCGAAAACCGGTTTTTTCAAAAACCGGTTATTTTGAGCGGTTTTAACCGCCAGGTTGAACCGGAGGTGGGAGAAAAAAAAACCCCACTGTTTTTTTATATTTTTTTTTGCAATAATCGCCATCCCTAGTCCTGAATTCGGGTTTCATTGCTATTCATTTCAAGTCGAGTTTGTTAAATTTCAGACCTAGATCGGATCGAGAATTAAAATTAAACGTAATTACGCGAATCGATTTAGACTATATTGAGATTGTCACAGCCTTTATTATAATTTTTTTATTTATTTTTGTAAATCGAAACTTTTAAGTTTTTTTTTATTTATTCATGTTTTTTTTTAAACATCTTTTTTTTTTTTTTTTTTTTAGTTTCTTGAAAGAAAGAGTTATTTCAAAAATTAAATATGTTATGTCTTCTGCTGGCATTTTTATTTTCCCAGCTGAGAAGTTGAAAATAATTGGGTGTTTGTTCAGGCATAATACGCAAAATGAATTCGTTGGCTCTAGTAAAGGTATAATTTGATACAAATGATGGATTCCACATCAGAAGAAATTATTTCTTGTATTGTTTAGCTTCGATTCGGAAACCCTCCGCGCTTTTGCACATGCTCCGGGCGGAGTTATTTTCATCAAAATAAGGGGAAAGTGATGAATGGAAGGGTGATGTTTACATTTTACTGTGCGTGATCTAACAAAGAACGCCGGAAATGCGCTCATGTGTCTCATTGTCTGACACCCCTTTCCGGTGTAAAATCGTCCAAAAGTGCTAGTCTTGGAATCCGTTGCTGAACAGTATTCATCCCGATTTTTTTTGTCTGTTTACTTTCTAGTATTCGAGGTATACGAAGTGAAAACAAATCGGCCTCAAGATTTTAATGAATATTAGGGATCTAACGAATAGTGATTTCGCCGAATATCGAATATCGGCTTTTTAAAAACATTTCACTTTTGATGGTAAATAAAATTTTTCTCAAATTTTAAGTGAAAAAAAATTAAAAATTAATAAAATTGATCTTATTATTTTTTATTGGTTTTATTAAATATTAACACCTTGATGTATTTTTTGTAGCATATTTTAAACACTTTAATTCTAAGAATAAGACAATGTGTCTTTCACAAATCTAAATAAATTATAATAGTACAATTTTATCTATAGATACATTAGATTATATTTTTCAGATTTTTATTTTTTTAGAAAATTTATAAAAACCTAAAAAAAAATAATTAAAAACTTGCTTGTCATCCTTTATGTCTTTCACTTAACTGTAACAAGTTTATTTTCTCTAAGTCAGAATGTTAAGTCATTTCCTTTAAAATATATTCGTCTTCACTTCTACTTACTACCCAGTAAAACATTTCTCCCTTTCATCAACTGCGAGTACTTTGTTATATATGTGGTTTATAAACCACACCCGCAGTTAAAGGGTTAAAAGTTAATTTAACCTGATAATGCTTACTCTCCCCCTTAAAATTGTATAAATGTTAAGAGATTTTTTGATAATAGGTGTATTGAAATATAATTCTGCAATATTCTTTGTTAAATATATATTTAAAAAAATGTTGTCCTTATTATTCGGTCGAATATCCGTTTAGTATTTGGCAAGAGGGCAAGATTGTTCTTACATCATCATTGCAGGCTTTACAATGATAAATGGCATGCAAAGTTATTAAATACATTTACGTATGATGTAACTTAAAACTGAGTAAATGTTGGGGGATTTTTGGATAAAAAATGCAATGAAATAGAATGCTAAAATATTTTTTGTTTTATTATTTAATAGCATATCAAAAACAAAAACAAAAAAAACACACATTATCTTGAAAATATTCAGCCTAATATCTGCTTAGTTTTCGGCCAGCCGAATATTTGGCAAAAGGGCCGAATACCGAATAGTTGCCGAATATTCGTTACATCCTTAATAGATACCCACATCTTGAATCCGAAAACAACATTTTTGGAATTATGTCGGTCGGTCTGGAATATAGTATCTCAAAAATGCAACGAACTAGACGAATGAAATTTTGTATGCGTTTGTTACACCAAAATTGTAAATTTCTATCGTATTTTGCACGATTTGTCTAATGGAAGTTTACCTGTCTCTCCGACGTATATGTGAACTCAATAACTCAAAAATGCAGCGAGCTAGATGGGTGAAATTTGGCACGTGGGTTTATTACCTGAATTCTAGATCTGTATCAAATTTTGGGCCGAATCCATCAACTGGTTGAATATATCATTGGCGGCGATTCGGAGGGGGGGCAGTCACCCCCACTTTTAGAGGGGAAAATTAACTTTTTATTTAATTTTAGCTGCTTAAAGCTAGAAATTACAAAAAATCAATATTGTTCAAGAAAGCTAGCTAATTTTGCAACGAAATTTTTGAATTTTGTTGCCTACCCTCTACACGGCAGGGTAATTTTAGGTGTCTCTAAAATCCCCCCCCCCCCGCCAGCCAGTCGCCGCCACTGAATTATGTTATCTGTCGATCTGTTTATTTCAACCGGCTCGGTTGCCGTCATGGCATGAGGCATGGGGCGGCATTCTGTCTATTCATGCGTTGGCACATGAATAAATGGACAGATCTCAAATATGCAGTAAAGCTAGATGGATGAATTTTGTATATTACTTCAAAATTGTAGATCTGTGTCTAATTTTGGTCTATATTCATGTGCCTGTTTAACGCTTTTCTATCGCTTTTTAGTTCTCATGTGTGAGCTTTACATTAATCAAAACCTGATTTTTAGTACGTATTTGCAACACAATAGGGATGTAGCAAAGAATACAATTTATTTAAGATGCAAAAGAAGAAGGTTAATAAAAAAAAATTGTCCCCCTATTTCTTTTTAACCGTAATCTGAATTTCATTTCTTTAAAACCGTTTACCCGCTTACTATTAACTGTTATTTGCAGTGGGCAATTTATTTTCTATTAAAAATATTTTAATAAATAACTTTTTTCAAAAAATCCAGTTATGCTACTACATGAATAAATAACCTATATGTTACTTTCTTCGAAAATTCGGTATCTCATTTGCGTTTGCCATGAAAAAAAAAACCCAAGGAATTGTTTTATCACAAGCTTGGGCTATGTATTATACATATTTCAAGAACAAAAAAATGCAGTTCTTTTTCCATTTGTCAGCTCGAAAATGTGTGAACAGCAATCATTACACGAACACGACGGAAGCTTGAAGACAAAAGCTGAAGTTGTAGAGAAGACATTTGGGAGGACGAAAAAAATAACAGCCATGAGATCTTGGAGCACGGAAGAACGGATCAGCGCGATGTTAGACAGGGTTAATAGTGATTTCTACACTTCTAATAATTCTTTCTTTTTATGATCACGTCACACAGGATGTGTACTTAGCAGCAGGCTGCCATTTTCACTTTTTATTATTAGCCTCAGAACTGGAGTAAGCGGATCGTAGGCATGACAGCCTTAGCTTTTGTCCTGCGTTACTGGGTGAGTTTTTGTCGATGTTGTGGGAAAAAAGATCCAAAAGAAACATGTTTTCGAAGCAGGTTGATGGGAAAAGTGGATAAAGGGGAATGAAGGGTCATTGTTATCTCTCTCTCTCTGTCTCTCGCTCTTTTTTTTTTTTTTTTTTTATCTGTGCGCGCATATTTTTAACTTAGCAAATAGAATTGGAATAGAATGGTTAACTTTTTAAGCAATCTTAGAAGGCACTTGAAAATGCATTAGTTATTTTTTTCAACTCCTTTTTGTTTTTCTTTTCTGATCTGCATTAACACCTTTCTTCGAAGTAATTTTTCTTCATTGGACGAGAGAATTCCTGCTTTGAATTTCTTTTTTTTAAAGCCAATTCTGAATTTTATTTGCATTTTTTCCCCTACTCATTTTCTTATATAATCATGTAAAGGCATGATGTGATAAATGAATTTTAAAGGCCATCCAAAGATTCTATGGGAACAATAAAAAAAACTATTAAAAACTTATTACTATTCAAGTTTTGTTGTTCTGCATAATAGATTTTAGTTGGTGTTTTTATCTGTAATTAAAAAACACTTGGTATTAGAAAAAATGTGGGAATCATAAATCTCATCTCATAAAAGAATTTATTCCATTGGTAAAATTTAAACCTATCTTTCCTATAGAATTATATGCAGGGAAAAAATATTAGATAAAAAATTATCTTTATACTAAAAATATTTTTTTAGTCATTACAATTGAAAATAAATAAGTTTTTTTTATAGATAAATTAACAGATGTATTAGTAAAATTTTGATTTTGAGCAGCAAATTGTGGTCTAATTACAAATACTATAATGTCAAATTTAAGTTCTCAATTTTTTGCTGTTGGCAAAAGTTTTCCAAGGGATAACAGTTTCACTACTATGAAAGTGCATAAGACTTTTTAGGTGGACAAAAATTATGAAAGCTTAACATTTAATAAGCTGAAAATAGAAATCTTTTTTTAAGGTAATAATTACCTTCCTTATTTTCTACAAATTTTGTCTACTTTTTACTGCTAATTTGATGAGCTTAATATTGTATCTGGTTGAATATTTTCAATTAAACACGTTGCAAAATTCTTATGCTGTTTTATAATTTAAAATATTGAAATAATGTTCTAGTTGTGGTGTATAGTCATATCTTCCAACTGTTTCAATTTGATATATCTTATTTAACTATCTCTTGAAAATTGTGATTCATAGCATAATTAGATTTTCACTTTTTGTTCCAGAGTTCCAAAATTTATCATGTTCCATCTGCTTGCCATTGCATCCATGTTCATGCCCATATTAACATCAGGTTCTCATGAAAGTAAAACATTGTCATCTAGTCAGTTGTTCACATTTGCTCAGCCACAATCATTCCTTCAGTTAAAGCCTGAATGGTCACTGCCAGCTATAAGAGAAGTCACATTCAAATTCAGGTAATATGAGTTATATGAAACTATATATATACATATATATTTAATTATTATTTAAAGCAATTTTTATTTCTTTTATACTGTAGACTTGTAGTTATAAATTGTTTCAAATTATCAATTATAAGTTACCTTATTTCAGTGATAACCTAATTGTTTTTCAACTAATGAAGAATGTAAAGCATTTTACCATAGCTATTTTATAACTCATTTGCAATTAACAGTGGCGAATCCAGGGGAGGGGCTATCGGGCTGCAGCCCCCCCCCCAGAACTAAACCCAAATTCTTGATTTTATTTAAAATTCCTATAACTGTTTTTTTCTTAATTTTCATTTTTTAAAAATAATAAAATCGTGACAACATTGCTTTCTGGCTTGACAGGCTCGAAAATTTTCCTACTTCTCTAGTCAATCCAGTTGTACCTGTAACGTTGATGCGGTCGAAAACATTTTTTGTCTAGTTATTTCATTGTATTTTTTATTAAATTATCGAAAATATTGTAGTATTATTTGTGATTCTTATTGTCAGGTGATGAAAGTCTGTAAAGTTAAAGAGTTTTGGTTTACATAAGCCATGAGGTTTGACATTCGTCACTACGATGCAAAATTATTATGACCTCAGCCCCCCCCTTCCCCACAACAGGATCCTGGATTCGCCACTGGCAATTAAAGATTTCCTTTCTTATTGATGACTAGCCTGTTAGATAAAATAAGATTTAAAGTTAAAAGATTTTTTCTCTTAATTTAAAATGTGTATCAAAACTCATCAATAGTTATTATATCAGTAATATCTAAGAAAAGATAATATAATTAATTCGAAATGTGCTGTTTTATTACTGTTATACAAGTTATTTATGGACAATGATAATTTTTGTTCAGCTATTTGAAAATTGTATATTTTTACATTTTTTGTAAAATCAACTGTTGTTTCTCTTTCTAGGACAGATCGTCCTCATGGCCTACTTCTCTTTCACGGTTCCATATCAGATGTAAAAACATTTCCTCTTTATGAACTTTATGTCATGCTAGAAAATGGCTGTTTAAAGATCATTCATGTCTTTTTAAATGACCAAGATGAAACATTTTTCATTGGTAAAGGTAAGGCAGAATGATTTTTATACCTTTCTGCTCACTAACTATCAACTATTCCGTATTTATAACACAATATACAACATGTACTTAATTTTGTATTTACATTGATTTTGTAGGTTTGAATAGAGACAAATGGCATCATGTGACTTTACGCATCAATCCTGGTACAGCACATTTGTCTGTGAGGGTTGATTCTCATGAAATGACTGTAAACTTGCCGTCACTCTCTCATCATCCAAGTTATGGTGTTGTTGATAGTGTACCTGAAACTGTTATGTATTTTGGAGGTAATTTTTTTCCTCAAATTTCTCATACAAAATGTGAAGTAATGACATGAATTTAATTAAATTACTTCAATTGATGATTATGTTATGAATTTTTTTATTTATCTTCTTTAGAAGTGAGATAGTTATAAATATATAAAGAAAACTTATAAAAGAAAGCTGATGTAGAAAACTAAATATTAGTGTGTTTAATCGCATATAATTGAATATCGTACTGGTTTGTGGATACAAAATATCGGTTCAGAGTGAAATAAGCTATTATGTTTCATTATATATGACTAGGACATGAATAGTTATTGTTAAGGCAATGGAATTTTTGTTATTATTTTTAAAAGTTGATTTTCTAAAAATTCTAATTTGATATATATTTTGTTTGAATTTTGCACTTTCAAAGTGTTATAAATTTATATAATTATTAATTCATCATTCATTCACTTTTTTATTTGTTTGAATCAAAGCTTTTTTTTTGATAGTTTCTATTAGGGCACTGAAAACTATTTGAAGGAAAAAAAAATTCAAATCAAGCAGCTAATTTCTGTTGTGGTTGAGTCATTTAATTTTTTTAATGTTTTCTGAAACTTGCTGTTCATTTTTATCAATTAAACATTTAATTAATTAATTTGCTATGCTAAGATTATATAAATTTTAAAAAACAGAGAAAACTGCTAATGATAGTGTTAAAATGGGTTAGTGGTTATTTAAAGTAAGTAGGGAAAAATTATTCTTTATATTGCAATTAATTTTGTATTATATGACATCTGTCATGTGATGTAGATTTGTATTAGATTATGTGATCCTTATCTTTGTGAAATAATAACAAGGCTTCTTTTTATCAAAGTATGCAGATTTACTTTATAAAATATAGAAATTGTTGAGAAATATCTGTTTTTGAAGATGGTGGCTAATCCGAACTGATGCTTTTTTTAAAATTATTACTTTCAGGTCTTGACCCAAATAACTATGCTACAAATCAGAAGTACAATTATGTTCGTTTCGTAGGATGTATGGGGAATATAATGTTCAGTCAATCAGGAAATCCATTGTCACCAACGAAGATAATTTTAGCCAACCAGCTAGCTTATGGATATGTTGACCAATGTGAAATTTCAAACCCCTGCTTATATGATGGTCGCTGCATTAATCATTACACACACACATCTTGTGATTGTTTTGGAACTGGGCATGAAGACAAAATTTGCTTCAGTGCTGGTAATATTTTCTTGTAGAGAAATTTTAGTGTTATCTTTTTAGATAGAATGAAATCACCATATCTACTAAATTAAGATTTTCTTGTTTATTTTGCAGTTATTTTGATTTTTAGGTAGATTAAATATTCTTTTGGTAAAATGAAATGAATTAATCTTCAGTTTCCCATTGCATAGCTTATTTTAAAAAATGAATATAATATTTGTGTCTGAACCAGAGCTGGTTTACATGTACTGATATTTATGTCTTAATTGCTTTTCAGTAGGTTGTTCTTAAAATTGGTTAATAAAATCCAGTGGTGAATCCAGGATTTGGATCTTGAGGCGGGGCTGAAGTATAAAATGTTTTGTATCGTCGTGACGAATGTCAAATCTTATGGCTTTTGTAAACCAAAACACTTTAACTTTACACACCTGACAATAAGCATCATAAAGAACACTACAATACTTTCGATAATTTAACTAAAAACACAATGAAATAACTAGCAGAAACATGTTTTTGGCCGTATCAACGCTGCAAATACGAGTGGAATGATTACAAAAGTGGGAAAACTTTCAAGCCTGTCAAAAACCAGGAAGAAATGTTTTCACGTTTTTAAAAGGCAGATTAAGAAAAAATAGCTGTAGTAATTTTAAATAAAATAAAGAATTCTGGTCTAGATCTGGTGGTGGTGGGGGGCTGTAGCCCGATAGCCACCCCTCTGGATTCGCCACTGATGAAATCACTATAACTATTTATTTAAGATTTTCTTTTATATTTTACATTTATTTTGATTTTTAGGAAGACTGAATTTTCTGTTAGTAAAATGAAATGAATTCATCTTAAATGCAAATAATTTTTGTGTTTGATCCAGAGACAATAATCATTGCTGGTTTACATGTTGTATACTGATATTTTTTATTTTAATTGTTCTTAAAATTGGTTAATCCAATTCTGTATTTTTAGTAATTCTTAATTTTGATGTTTATATTTATTTTAAATTTTTAAATAGGGCTTTTTTAAAATTTTTGTTCTTTTCATTCAGAATAAACAAGTGTATTGATAAAATGTGATAAGCAATTGAGAACTCAAAAATTTTAAGTTTTTTTCATTTTTTTAAGATACGTATGTTTGAAATTTTACTAAACAGAAAATCACTACTAATACAATATGTCCAATAAATGCATCTTCTATAGTTCATAATGAAGACATGTTAGAGAAATATCATCATTACTTTGGTGAATCAGGATTCTAGAAAGTTAATTGAAGTTGTGGAATCATTATAAGTTTTTCATTTCTGTTAAGTTTCATTCTTAATTTTCTTTCCATGAAATTAAAAGCAAAACCCAAATGTAATTCTAGAAAAGAAGGCGCTTTCTTTTCTGGTAATATTTTATTTATGAAGTTCCTAGTTATAAAATTTTTATCTGATTTCTGTATAAAATTGACAATTTTAATTTATGATTTAATTTATGATTCTGCAAAAAAAAAAAAAGACTTTATGGTTTAAACTGCATTTTGTGTTTTATATTTCTTTTTATTAATGTGCATGTATTTATTATTTTTCAATAATTTGAAATGGTTCTTTTACTTTTTTAATTGCAAAATTGTTATTTAGATCCAGTGACAGTTACATTTCGTGGATATTCTTATATAACATATCGTGTATATGACTGGAGGGATAGAGTTCATTCTGAAGCTGGCAGAATTAGTTTTAGTTTTCGAGTAGGTTCTTGTTTTTTTTTTTAAATATTTCATTTCAGTAATTGTTAAGAAGTTAGTCGAACATGAATTTCTTTTTGGGGCTAGTGCCTTAACAAATAATAATAATATGTATGTAAAAGTTGCAGGTGAATGGCATGTTATATTTTAAAGTTAAGTCATTAGTGTTCTAGGAATCTCATGAGCATGTTAAAATTGGCACAAAAATTTACATTTTTCTCCATATGGCAGCTCTAATTTGTTATTGAAAAGGAAGTTGTGTTAGAGAATATAGTTCTGAATCTCACTTTATGGATTCATTTTTTTTCATCTAGTAAACACAGGTTTATATAACTGTTGTCAACAGTTTTTTCCCCCTAAATTTTAGCTGTTGAAATATGGTTAATATGTTATAACTTCAACTTTTTAAGTATGTTTTACAAACCCTTTTTGCAGAGTAATATTTATTCTGCAAATTAATAAAATCTGACAAACAGCAACCTGTGAAATCTATTTCAATTCTTGAAGAAAGAATAAACAAGTTGTAAACTTTAATATTTTTGCTTTCAGTAACATCAATACCTTACAATAAATAAAGATTATTATATAATTTTATCTCAGTATTGATTTAAAATTCTTATATAAATTTTTAAAAAGATAATCAAGTCTTATGTGTTTCACTGGAATATTATATCTAACAGATAAACATGGTTTATTTATCAAAAAAGCAAACTCAATTCAAGTTTAAAATTGGGGATTACAGCCTTTGTTGCTTCAAATCCCATAACTCCTATCATTCAAGTTCAAGTTTAAAATTACAAATTTAAGTAACAAAATTGCTGTTATTATTTTTTTAGGAATTAGAAGTAAAACTCAACATGTTTTGGGATTTTATTCACAAGATTTTTTCTTCATTGTATACACAAACTTTTTTTTTCTTTTTATTTTTCCTCTATGCAATTTTTAAGTGTTGACTAAAATGCTTTCAGTAAAATTCATTTTAGAAAACTATTCTGTATTTAATTTTTAAAAGTGATGTCTCTTGTTTATTTAAAATAAATATTGTGATGAAGTGTAGAAACGTAATTATTTTTTAAAAAGCAGAATGAAGATTTTGCTGTTGTTCTGTAATTTTACTATGGAAGAAAAAATGCCATTAACCCTTTGAGGATATTTGTCACATGGGAGTGCCAGTTGCTTGGTAGCACTGAGCTTAGAGCCATCCTGAAAGGGTTAACTAAGCATTTCATGACAAATAATTTGTTTGTTTCCATAAAATTTTATAAGATTTAATGGAAACAAGCATTTATATTTTAGCCGTTATTTGCCGTTATAGCCGTTATTTGCCTATCACTTTCTTCCTTTCTGAATGCATATTTTTCCTTTTAGACCTTCTTTGAAGACTCTGTTCTTATGTATGCCTCTGGTGAACATGCTGGTCGAAATTATGTTGCAATAAGCCTATTTGGAGGTCAACTTCATTTTGAAATAAATTTTGGTGATGGCCCTTTGAACTGCACTATTGGCTACTCCTTAAATGATGAGGCGTAAGTGTTTTGAAGTTCCTGTTGATCCTTAGAAGATATGAGAATTTTTATGAATATTGTATATTTTTAACTATAAAATTAAATTCTTCATTTAGTATTTGTTGTACTTTTAAGGTCTGCATAAGTTTGTTCATGTTAAGAATTATGCGTACAATTTTATTTGAGTGACATTTATTTTGATTTTGAGAATTTCTCTAATATTAATGAGTTTTTGATTCTTGATTAACGTCAGGTTTTTTTTGTAAAAATTAAAATTCCAAGTTCAATTCTTCATTTGTTATATTATTTTTTGTATCCAATTATTTTCAAGCTCAAACTTTTTATTACAAAAAAAGGCTATAAATTGTCTTAGGGAGAGGATGCTTAGTGGACATAATTTAATAATAAAAGGAAAACAGGTGATTTACAAATTCAGTATTGGAAACTATTTTTCTGCTGATTTCGATAATATTGAATTACACTATAATAATCTTCTTATGCCTTTGCAGTAAATAACTGATTTTGAGTCTTTCCAAGGTGGCATACACTTACTGTGATACATTCTGGCCGAGATGTAAATCTTCAGCTTGACTCTCGTTGGCATGCTTCTCTTCTGGCATCTAGTTCTCATCATCATCTACATATGGATCCTGAAATTTACATTGGTACAGCTCCAAAGAAAGCTAAAGGTATGAATAAATGGTGATGACCTTCTGATCAAAGCTAGAATTTTTATGTCATTAATACTCAATTTATGACCAATGTGTTATATTATCTTCATTTGTAGTAACTTAATCTGTATCAGAATCATGACACTGATCAAGATTCTGATATCATGAATCTTATATTATATATCTTATGATCTGTATCATGACTAACATAATAAGATTCAAAAGGTTTTCTTTTTGTCTTATGTTCATCAGTAAAATGTTGTTTTCAATAAAATTTATGTCAAATATTTCATCTATAATGCTTTTTTAGGCACATTAGGTTCTCGAAGCAAAAGTGAAACTTTAAAAGGGTCCCTTAATATGTTCCTATCTTTTTCTTCTTTTTAAGAAGATTTAAAGATTCTTAAGATGATTTAGATTATGTTATATTAAGAATTTGATTGGCTACTACCAATTTATTGCTGTCAGTCTTGAGGTGCTTTCATTAGTTGTGTGCCATTGCCAGCTTTCTTTTCAGTAATTGATTAGTAAATTATTGAAACTGTATTTTTGGAGAAAGTTTTTTAAATTTTAGTTTGTGCAGTTACAGTCTTATATTCTACTCAGCCAATATCCGAAGAACAAAGAGAAAGCAGATAATTTTTCAGATACCTTTATTAAAATTAAAATTTGTAGGTAGTTGCTTATTTCTGTTTGCATATTTCTAGAACTAGCTACAGATGGTCTAAATTTTTATTTATTACTATACTTAAAATGTGTACCAACTGTCATTGATGTTGGGAATGAACATGAACCTGTTATACTTTGATTATACCTTATATATCTTAAAAAGTCATAAAATGGCCTTGTAAGGAGTCTTTAAAGGACAATCAATTGCATTGTTTGGAGGAATTTTGCAAATCAAGGGTATAATAGGAAACTGGCAAATAGATCAATTTGTGATGTTACAGTTCTGTTAAAAAATTACACATTAGCCTCAATAGAATAATGTATGATAATAATATATGATTTCTAAAAATTATTATACTTTTTTCTTGCAGGTCTGAAATCAAGAGAAAAATTTATAGGTTGCTTACGTAGCTTTTATTTTAATGACAAAAATGTCCTACATTCCTTGTTTACTGGTGAGAGCACTGCTAGGTACCACAGTATGTTTGCTGCTGAGTATGGATGTGATTCTACTAATGTAATACCAATGACTTTTCCTTTACCAGAATCCAAATTGATTCTGACAATGCCAAGTACAAAAAAACTAGAGCTATCATTAGAATTCAAAACTCTGCAAACTAACTGTGTTTTAGCATCTGGAGAGATCAAGACAGAAAGTGGGATAGGTGTCTGGGAGGTAAGATGTAAGTTTCTTATCTGTAATTCGGAGTGTTTAATTGGAAAAGTATATTTGTATTAATATTTCCTTCTCAGAATAATGTCTATTATGGTGGTGCTCTATACATTTTTGCTTTTTACAGCTGTTGCTTCATAAAGGTGTTGCCTTATTTGTTATTAATCGTTCTCCAAAAGAAGATCCTACTCAAGTGTGGACTCTAAATGATGAACAATCCGGAAAGCAGTTAGCGGATGATGAATGGCATCATGTTGGTGTAATATATGACAGTGGGTGTGTGCTAGCTTTTGCTAATTTCATTTATATCTGCTTTTCTAATAATGTTCTGTTCTCACAGAATGTAAATATGATTGTGTAACGATTAATTATTTTTATTTCTTGTGTGGACATGTTTCAATGTTATTTATGTATTTGCATTTTTAATCTCACTTTTTTTGCAGGGAAGTGAAATTAGAAGTTGATTATCGATTTGCTTCAAAAGGAGAGTTTACTCATCCTCTTGAATTCATGAGTCAAATGATTCTCACCACCAGTGCCAAAAATGCTGAAAGAGGTATTCTATGAATTGTTTATCTGTTTCTTAAACCTTTATTCAATATTGCTTTTTAGAAGGAGAATAATTTTCTAATACTATTACGGAAGATGTTTGTGTAAAGGTTAAAGTAGAAATCCCTTTGTTTTGACGTATATAGAATAGAATTAGTAGTTCATTTTTCTTGCCCTATGTGTGAAAAATCACATTATGTTTACATCTATCATAATCTTAATTGAATGTGACATTACCTCTCCTGTAGTTTCTAAATCAATTGTCTTAGATATTTAAATCTTTATAGTAACCAAATAATTCTTAAAAACTTAATTAACTTTTTATTTCAATTTGAATCTTATTTGAGAATTCCACATACATACTTGAATTTAACAGTTAAATTTAATTATCATTGGTTAAATTGATATATTTTGTTAAGAAACCCTTATAATAGAAACAACAATTCATTAGACTTCCTGCCCATTAATGTCTTGATGAAATAAATAGTTCTACAAATAGCATTATATTGCCAATGTCCACAAACATTAATTTATTATTCCAATTTTTCATAATTAATGCACGCCTCTTGGATTGTGTTATAGTTAGAAATTTACTGCAGGAGGTTTGATATCAGCGTTAATTTTTGTTCAATATTTTTGAAATTGGATATTTTAATTGTAATATCTGCAAGTTCATTCATTGTCTTTGTTAAAAAGAGAATTATCTCTTCTCAGGTTTTATTGGCTGTATGAGAGACATTTATGTAGCTGGTGACTGGATAGATCCTCGAACAGTTGTTGATACAAAACATGTTTCGGGGAAAGTTTCACTTGACAGTTGTTTGTTGGTGAATTTATGTAATAACCCACATGCTTGTGAGCACGGAGGACGCTGTTATGTGGAAAAGGGTGAAACATATTGTGATTGTGAAAAAACTGGTTATACTGGAAGAACTTGTCACTTTTGTAAGTATGATTCTTTTATTAATTTTATTTTCATTGTTGAGATTTTATTTCTGAAATTTTATTGGGTGACCAGAAAATGAGTTTTTAATTTTTTTTTTATCTGGATGTTTAACAGTACAAATAATTTTTTTGTAGTATCTAATGAATGAGTTTATTTGTTGTTAACTTTATTTTTGTTTATCTATGTAGTTTCTGATAATAATTTTGAAAGTGATGTATTGTATGATTTTAAACATTGAAACAAAATCAAAAGTTAAAAGCTTTTTTCCCCATTTCTGTTTTACTAAATTATTAATTTTGACTTGTTTTATTTTAAAACCAAAATAATGATTTTAATATGTTAGAGGAGAAAGTCCCCTCCCCCCATGTTTTTCCATATAGAAATCAACAATCTACCTGAAACAAAATATATTTTAGTTTTGCCTTTGCATTTCCTTCAGAATTTCAAATTCTTGTATTTATGATTTTAACCTTCCAGTGGGCGCTATAATTTTTTACACGAGCGGGAGCATGTCGTACTTTTTACGGCACAATAATTTTCTTCATCTTGACTATGCCAGTTGTAAATTATTTTGTAATACTAATAAGAGACACATCAGAAAAGCAAATCTTTTCATCAAGAGTGAAAATTAATTTTAATATTATTGTCAAAATCTAAAATTATAACTGAAATCAGAGAAAGTAATGAGATTTAATAATTTTATTTCATAAAGAAGGTATTAAGCAATATCTAATAAAAAAATTATTTTACAAACTAAGATTTACAAGAAAGACTTTCTTTTTAGTTTCTAATCTTTGTCCTTGCATACAAAACATTGAACTTTTGTTAGAGAGTCACACTTACAAGTACACTATATATTGCATCTACTGCATTTCATGGATTTTGATATTCTTTTTCTTTCTTCCAAATAAAAACCACAAGCTCTTCTTCTCAATGCTAGTGACTGTTCACTTGCTTTTTCAGGTTGTGATAGATAATTTAGACTTTAAGACATGGTAATATCTTATGGCAAAGATCAGATTTTTTGGATTCGAGTAGTGAAGTGTTTTTTCATAAAACTGGCTGTTAAGTTTTCAAGAAAATTCTTCGGCTTGGGTGTTTATTGGCAGGCTTATTATGTATTAAATATCTTTGATAATTTAAAATGAAATATTAAATCAACCTAATGCGCCTTGGATATATAATTATCTAACTGAAACGTTAAGATGTGAAATTTTTTTTATCAAATTACACAAGCGGGCACGCAGAATAAACTTTACAACAGAAGCATAAAACAGTATGGAATCAACTTGAAACTCAGATAAACCCATTTAATCCTGAAGAGAAAGGTTGGATGAAGGAATAGCAATGACTTTCAGACAGTTTTGACTTCAAATAAGAGGACAGGGTATGAAAAATCCTGTTTATTGTGAAATTTGTGCAGGCACGCCCGCTAGAAGGTTAATAAGAGCTTTACTTTTTACTGATTGACGAGAATATAATTTGTACTTATGGCATCGGATTTCTTTTTCAGCTCTGTATAAGCGCACTTGTGAAGAATTGTATCTTGTTGGTTACAGAAAAAAAGGAGTCTACACTATAGATATTGATCGAAACGGCCTTCTTCCTCCTGCTCATGTTTATTGTGACATGGGGGACAGTGGAACTAACCAGATTTTGACACGAGTAGAAAATAATATGCCTCCTGAAATGGTGAGATTGAAAACTGTCTCTTTAAATTATACTTGATGCTATTCAGGCCTCTAAGATTTTGATGCCCACTATTGAATAAATCATTTGTTTTCATATGATTATGCCACAGATATATTTCCCCATTTAGTCATAATTATAAGTATTTGCTTGTATTATTATCCCTCAATATTTCTTTTTATGATTCCTAATGATCACTATTTTTCCTGCTTATAAATTTGCATTTTGTCAACCAGTTAATGATAGAGAAGAAAAAGTTGAATGTTCTTGATTCCTTTTGTATGGAAGTTTGGTAGATTATCAAATAATTAACTGTAAAATTCAGTGAATGATGTTTCCATCTTCATATTATATTACACAATAAAGTGAGTACCTAATTGAAATGATCATTTAAAATTGTGTAAGTAGTATTAGTATTATGTTTTTAAAAACATGTTTGTATTTTTTGCCGAAAACAGAATTATCATTCATAAAAAGTTTGAATTTGAGTCTGAAAACATTCTGTTGAGTAAGTATATTGCAGTAAAAGACAAGCCTCAAATATTGTTCAGTATTGTATGGGCAGTTCAGTATTATACATTATATTAAATATGAAGTATTAATATGGGCATGGGAATTAACCTGAATACATTTCCATGAAATTTCAAAAATACCAAAAAGAAAAAAAAAAACCTGTTAATTTTCTAAATTTTAGTTAATCCATTTAATTTTTTGACAATTACTTATATTGGGGCCTAATAAGAAAAATTAAACCTATTTTATCTTCAAATATGTAAAAATGTATTTCATAGTTGTGCGTGTTTTCCTTTCTAGACACTTTCCTTAAATCTTAATTCCGTACTAATAGTTATCAGTTCTGATGAATTTTTATTGTTTCTTATTTTGGTAAAATATTTGGATCTGGATCGGTACCAAATCAGAGTTGGTTTCCACAAAGTCTCAGAATATCCTATTTGTAATACTTATATTTTATGTTACATAAGATGCATTTGCTTTCCACCAACCATTATTTAATTGCAAGCTTTATATTTTTACTACTTTTTATTAGAGTTTTTTTTTTTTTTTTTTTTTTTTAAGGTTGTGAGGAAAGCTGGAATGAAGTCTTTCTCAATTGATGTTACTTACAGAGAATTTACTCCAGAAATGTTACAGTCACTTGTCAAGCATTCAAAAAAATGTTCCCAACATCTTAAATATGAATGCTTTAAGACTCCTCTTGGGTAATATATTAGTTTGAAATATGTTTTGTCACTTAACAAGCAACACCGCCTATCTCAATTTCACAAGAGAAAGAAAAAACTGAATGTTTTGCAACCAATAATGAGTATGCTTTCCCCCCACATCTAGTATGAACATGCGATTTTGTGTTCATTCCCATGAAAACTGATATAGGTGATGTTTCTTTTTCAGTGACGATTTTCTTTTCTTTTTTTACAATTGTGCATCAATATTTATTGTATTGTACATAATCGTTGACAACATGTTGGTTCTTATGTTAGATTATTTGTATTTATATATTTAAATATTTTTTGTGTGCAATATAAATTTTGTGGCATTTTTTAAACCCATAAATGACCAACTTAATTTTAAGCATAGATTTCAGTAAAACTCTTTAAACTATCTTAAAAATGTCAAGCTTAAGAAAACTGATGTAAAATTTCATTTCTATTTTTTTTTTCCCGCAGAAAATCATTCATTTTAAGAAACTGTTTTCCAGATATATATTAAATGATTTTTTTTAATATAGTGAAATATAAAAAAATAAAGTTTACTTTCAAATTTCTTGCATTATTTCAAAAATAAATCAATGGAAAAACAAAACAAAAATTCAAAATAATCTCACTTTGACTTCAAAATCTGGCTATTTGGTGGCATATGCTAGTTGATTTCTGGAGTTTGTAAATATATATTGACTTCTTAGGCAAAGCAAAAAAAAAAAGAAGCGATGAAATGCTATCGGTTTAGGCATGGATGTGAAATGTAACTGCCCTATAAATAGGGCGCTGAGTATTAATGGGCCATTAACAAATTTCTACTTCAAACAAAAAATTATATGTAAAGTAAATTCACCTTAAATCTATATTTTAAAATCTTTACATTGTAACTGACTAGTTTTCTTTTTTAGTCTTCGTACTTATACTTGGATGGAATCTTCTGGATCATCTCATTACATCACAAGCATAGGAAGCCAGACAGAGGGCTGTAAATGTGCAGAGAAAAAAACTTGTGCCAATTCTTCTCTTCTGTGCAACTGTGATATCGCCGATGCTCGATGGCGTGTTGATGAAGGACAGTATACAAATCCTAAACATTTGGGCATAACCAGAATCTATATTTTGCAGCCTGATGATTTAGAGGCAGCAGCTGAAGGGCGTCTTACTCTAGGGCCTCTTGAATGCGAAGAAACAGGTGAAGTTTATTTGCAGTTACCACCTCGCACTCTTAAGAACAACACTGTAAATAAATTTAATGAAAACAGTTCTTTAAATCACACTTTCATTAGTGTACTAAACAGTGTAAATATTAAAACAGTGTATTGTCATTGAGAACACACAAGTGTACAAAATTTCAAAACTCAAATATAATAGGAAGTGAATGAAAAATCGATTACAAAATTCCATCTTTACAAACTCGAAACAAGTCAAGTTAAATAAAAGTGTATAAAAATAATTAGAATGGTATTTTCATATGTCTTGGGAAAAAATTGATTACATATGCATCAGGATTTACTATTGCTAATAAGTAGAGTTTGAATGCAATAATTAATAATTTTGGGGTTGCATTCTACAAGAATACAATTGTAAACAATGGGAATATTTCTCATGCCATGCTATGACTAACCTATAAAAGCTGTTTTTTTCTAGTTTTTCTTTAAATTATTTTTTTATTTCATAATTATAATAATATGGTCCTACCAAATTATAATGTAAGAGTTGAGCTTTTTATTTTTAAAAACTAGAAAGGAATGTGTTGTTTTTACTGATTTCACTTAGTTTTATATCCCATAGGATAAAATTTGTAATTCTATAGACCCATTCATGTGAAGGACAGGTGGTTGTGGAACATGGAGTACACAAGGATAAAAATAAAAATTTGTGTGTGTGTGTGGGGGGGAAATGATAGTTGTTTTTTAATGAGCAATTTATGAGTAGAGATCATGTTTTCTAAAAAATACAATGGAATGACTTTTTAAAGAGGGTATTAGATCGTAGTACATTTAATGGAAGAATTTTAAATCATCTAGTTCGATCTTATTGAGGAACTTCTACCAAAATACCTGCTCTTTCAATTTTCTGGTAGTATAAAACCAAATTTAAATTTATAATGGCTACTTTCAAAACATTCTCAATCTCTCATTTTACCTTATCATTCAGTAGAAAAGGTGTGGAAGTTAAATTTATCATCGCAAAACTGTGTATTATTCATTTTGTGCACTGAAAAATGAGCAAATTGTAGGCTTTGCTACTTATTAATAAATTTAATTTTAGTATTTCTTGATTTCAGATACTCAGGAATATGTGATTACGTTCAAGACTTGGAATTCTTACATAGAAGTTCCTGGGTGGAGAAGAGGTGATATTGCTTTCAGTTTTAGAACTTCGAACAGCCAAGCTGTTTTGATATATCAGGCCTCTATTCACCACACTCATGGTTACTTAAGAGTTTTATTAATAAATGGTATGTTTTTTTGTGTACAAGTTTTCTTTTAAAAATGCAAGTTGTATTTCATTACATCAATTCGATTGTTTTGAATTTTGTTTTAGTTAATATGTTTTTGAAGTTCTAGCATAGGAGTGCTATAATGTGCTAAAAGGGAATTTCATAAATATTTATTCTTGCATAATTTGTGAATGAAGTGCAATTTAGATTATTTCTTTACGAAAATGTAAGATTCAATCATATTCCCTTTTTTGTGTTATTTAAATCATATGAGAAAAGTTATTTATTTCGTAATTTTTTGCAGATGTGCTTTTTAAAACAGTAAATGTATGCATCTTTATTACATTAATTTTACCTTCTTTGTAAAGTTTATACAATAAGGCTATGCATTTTTATTCTTTTATTAAGTTTGCATGCATGAAAGTTTTACTCAGGATTTGTGATTTATGTTGCTGTTTAGATTATGAATTATCTTTTGAATTCACTCTCAACAATCGACCTCGAAGTGTGAAAGTGACATCAAGAAGGAAATTAAATTCTGGAGAATGGCAACAAGTTTGGGTGGATCACGACTCATACCATATGCGATTTACTGTGAATTTGGACTTTGCAATGGTGGATTATGGGGAGTCTCATGGTGTTGGTCCATTTGAAGGTCCATTATATGTTGGGGGTGTACCAGAGTAAGTTGAACAATAAATAATTTTTCAGAAAACCACTTGTAATTCATCAGTAATTTATTAGCATCAGTATCAATATTTAATCCTGATTTGAGTTTCAGTTACTGTATTGTATGGGGTATTATGTATTAGTTGAGGAGGGAAATTTAATTATATTTGGATAACTAATTTTAGCTGAAATAAATCCTTGGTCTTTTATTAAGATGAAAACTTTTATTAAATGTTTGATTATTAATTTTCTGAATATTTTCTTCCATTTAAAAACTGTGTGCATAGAATTTTGTTCTAAATGAATAATATTTCAGGCATGTTGCTGGTGATTCATCTATTAAAGAAGGCTTCATTGGATGCTTCAGAGGTTTAGTTATTAATGATGTTGTTGTGGATCTATATAAACACATGACTCGAAGGTTGGCTTATTTTATTTCACTTATCTATTTATTTATTTAAATATTTTATATTAAAAACTTTTGTTTTTCAATATTCAGTACCTTTTTTAAATATAAATTTCTCTGTGCTGAAAAATTTTACCCATAACTATATTTATTTATAGTGAATCTGCTATTGTCCATGGCTGCCAACCATCATGTGCTTCCAATCCTTGTCAGAATGGTGCTACTTGTGTAGAGTATTGGGGATCATATGTATGTGAATGTGTGAATCCATTTGCCCATTCTGGAAAGAATTGTGAAACCAGTGAGTAATACAATACCACACTGAATTTCTCCATTTATATTTACTTTAATGTATGTACAATTATCTGCTCAACTCATAAAATAATGCTTTTTTGTTTTTTAGATGTAAATACAAATGGCTTGACAGTTGTAGTTCCTCGATCGTATTACCATCATAAAATTGAAGGAAACCTGACGAACCCTGTCTTTGAACAGAACATTCTCCTGAATTTCCGTACATTTGAGAAGGAAGGCATTTTACTTTATGCATTTGATCATTACAACAACTTTGTGCAACTCCATTTTGCAAATAGAAAAGTATATTTTACCTTTAATTCGGATCGTACACTTTATCAACTAGCTGTGGAAGTTGAAGGCAAGTTCTTATTTTAAATTCATGTTGAATGTTTTGTATTTCAGAGTGCTTTAGATTTAAAATAGAAAATAACTTTTATAGGTACTTTTCCGTTAGACGGGCGCAAATGTCGCCAATTGTGACCCAAACGCGAGCCAAGTCGCTGGGCGCAAATGTCACCAAAATTTGGCGGAATTCTACATTATTTGACGATTTGTCGCTTGCGCCCGGCTAACGGAAAAGTACCCTTTTTTTATAGAATGAACTATTTGACATACTTGGTCTTCTGTGGGTTTGAAAGAAAGCTGAAAGTTAATCTTGCCCATGTATTGAAATATTATAAATAAGACTAAGACTACATCTTTTATGGACCCAATTTTGAAGCAAAACTTTTGAATGAAATAGTGGCTTTTGCCTTTGCTATATTTGTAAAACATTGGCTTTTTTTATTAAATTTTAATAAATGGAGCAGCACTACATAGCAGTTAAAATATCCCATGTAGAAAAAAAAATCTTTCAGAATTTTTTTTTGTAACCATTTCAAACTGATGAAAACAATACTTTAATTTATTTGTAAATAAAGCTCATGTGGTGACTGTATGAGCCCTCTCTCTCTCAGCCATGCTTGTTATATTTATTATGTTAGAATCTTTTGTTGGTTTTTACTGTGCTGATAATACTAAAAAATTGAAAAAAAGCAGTTACTAAAATTATTGTTTGAATGTATTTAGATCTTTCTAAAGGATCTCCAGTACAAGTGAAAGTAGAACGACAGCCAAAAAGTACAACGTTATTTGTAAATGATAAAAATGCCACAGAGGATGTTATTATAAGATTTGTAGACAAGTACTTTAGAATGCCATGGCATCGTGGTGAACATTTAGGTATGTATGTTTTGCATAATTTGGAATTCTTTTATTCCTTTTGTATTATTCATCATGCTCTTAATAACTCATGGTCACCGCTCATAATTTGCAATTTGCTTGAAGTCATTAAGTTTTGGCATATCAGAAGACTGTAATAATAATGGTATAATTCAAGGGTAATAGTACTAAAATATCTAGCGCTGTGTTTCATAAGTAATTTTAGTTTCATATGGGGTAATGCAAAAGAAAAATGAAAATCTACTGAAATCTTTTTCTTGTTGCATTTAAAATACAATTCTGTTTATCAGAAGTATTTTGAACTATTTTGATTGTTTGTAAGTAGTCCAATTGCAGTTACAGGTTTATTGTATAATTTGAAAGAGTCTTAAATTTCAGAATAATTAAATATGATTAGAGATTTGATTATTAATATTCTGTTGTATTAAAATAATTATTTTCTGATCTAAACTATGTCTTATTATGAATTACAATTTAAAATATCACTTACTACTTTTGATTTTTTTTTTTTTTTTTGTAGGATTCTGTAAAATAAAATTTTAACATTTCTCTTTCTTTCAGAAACTGTTTTCCCTCCAAGAGGTACTTACAGAACAATTGAGCACAGTGAAATGTTTTTGGGCCATGTTGGTAGTGGAACTGAAACAAATCTTACAAAAAGCGGTTTTGCTGGATGTATTCAAGGTTTCATGATTGGCAATCAAACCTTTGATCTTGAAAAAGCAGCAACAACTACTAATCCTGAAGAAAAATATGGTAAGTTAAGCTTGATATTTTTCTGTTTGCTCCTTATATCTCTCAAGCTAAACAATCTCACACAGAAAATATTGATTGTCGTAAAAGTCCTGCATTTTAAAGATGTTTCAAGAATGTTAATAGAGATTTTATTTTTGAATTCAGATTTGAATATAAACTTTTAAATCATTTATTTTTTAAATTTAATTCTGGTACTTTATGAATCATTCTCGGTTATTTATCATTTTAAAATATTTTTCTTAGATGTGCTTTTTAAGTAAACAATGAAAAAAAGGTACTTACTTACGTATTAACGCCACCGAAGCTGAAGTTGCACTAATGCGCCAAGATTGGCGGCACTTAAAAAATTATAAAGGATTTAGTAAATAATAAAATTTCTAGAAACACATGTTAGATTATATATTGTACATCTGATAACAAATATTTATATCATTTTGATTCTATATATGTGGATAAGTTAGTAATTTTTTATATAAAAAAGAGCAAAAGATGAAAAATAAATGATATACTAGTGTAAAATAATTGTATGATTTGAAGAGAGATCGTTATATCCACGTTGGATAAGAAATTTGAAGATGATAGATTTTGATATTGTGTTTGTGAAGTTTTTTTAAGATATGTTTTCAAAGTAAAAATATTACTGCTGCTTTGATATGAAACTATACTTTTCCTGTTATTATTTATCACAAGATATGCAATGAGAATTGCTTTTCCTTTGTTTGTACAAATTCTTTTTTTTTCTCTTTTTTTGCCATTGCAAGTTCAGTTGCAAATTGGTAGAAGATGACATTTCATTTTAAAATTTCCTTTAATTTAGATAAAACTGTGATAAAACATATTACCGAATAGGTATGCTCCATATTACCGTAACAGAATAATGAATTCATTATTAATTATACAATTCATCCCACTTATAGTTCACTATTTTGAATTTCAATCCTTTTGGTGTATTACTAATATAATAGCCCAGATCTGTCTCTCGGTAACGCTTTGACGTCACCAACAATAAAACTGGAGCTATAGCGCTGCAAGACATTAAATAACATTATTTCATTGTTAGAGAACCTAAATTTCATTCATTTTAAATTTAAAAAGAGTAGTTGTCGTTCTGATTTCAAATTTAATATCTCTAAAGTTGTGAAATAAAATTTTCTATCGATTGATATAAAATTTATCTTGCAATGATCAATAGTTCCTGAGAAATTTTAAATTACATGAATCATATATTTCAAATTAATTTCTGTTTTTTAATAGAAAATAGTAAATTACATCAGTGATATATCATGCACATGATATAGTTTGGATGCCACGATGCATTCTGTTTATTTAGTGCAATTCTTATGATATAATTTGATAATATTTTTTGGCAATGTTAAAATTTACACAAAAGACGTATGACAGAAGTACAAGGAAAATTGTTAAACAACAAAAAATACTTCACACGGAATGTTGTTTACCAAGAGGTTTTTTTGAATAAAGAAATATGTAAATAAAAAAAATACTTCCTGTCATAAAACATATGTTTATCAATGTTAAACATTTCTCTTGCATATATCTCTATTTAAACAGTGTGTCAAATTTGATGGGAAATCTCTCGAATGAAGAGGCAATTTGCACCCGTCATACCATGACGGGTGATTTTCTAGCATGTTCATATTTAATGTTATTTTGTTTCTCTTGTTTAGGAATTATTATACCAGGCTGTACTATGATGTGTGACTATCACCCTTGTCAAAATCAAGGTGTTTGCATAGAGCATTGGAGAGAGAATATCACCTCCTGCGATTGTTCACTCACTTCATACACTGGAGAAGCATGTCAGAAAGGTTATTTCCTGTTTAAGGTGCTCATCTGTATTTGAAATAGGATACTGAAAATAATGAATTTCAAACATAAATGATCTAATCGTTAAAATAAAACACCTACTAGAGATTCAAATGATGCTTTAACAATTATTTAATTCCAGTTACAGAATGCAATATTTAAATCATTATAGTGTTTGAAATTTTCAATGAGTGTAGTTTTCATTCACATTTATAAAAAAGGAATAACTCTCTTCTAATAAAATTATTTGAATGTGCAGAGATTTTTTAAAATCATTTCTATACATATAATGCGATCATCTTTCCTGTTAAATGTGTAATTTTGTAATGAGTTTTTTAGTCTTCGAATGCCTTTTGTTCTAATTTTAATTTGATTTGTTGTTATTAATCTTTACACCTTTATTGTTTGTTATTTATTCTGAAAGGATTTTACAAAGTTAATGATCTGTACAAGGTGTATGTTTTAATTTCAGTTGTGTGCTAAATATAAATTTCTTTAAGTGAGGAAGATATAAATTGCTTTAAGTGAAGAAGAGTCCTTTGTAATTTTTCTAGAAAATTCCTCTTTAAGCCATTTGATTCAATTGAAAGGTTCGATTTTATATATTGTGGAGTAGAAACTGATAAAATAAATACAATTTCTTTAGTAAAATTCCCTACAAAAAAAGACAATGTTAAAAGAATGAATTGAAAATAAAAGTTTTTATGCAAAGTTAAAACTGTTTTGGTATAAGATACATTACTGAATTTTACATAGCAAATAACATTTATTAATATGTGATGTTTTCAATGCTGTTTGTTTAATTAAGAATGAAATGCACTTTTATATAAAAAATTCATTCATTAGAAAATTAGAAATGATAAACTGCATGTCAAACAGGAATGAGATAGCTTCTACAAGGGTGATAAAAGTGTATATAATTGTTTCTGTCTCATTTTATGGTTATTTATGAATACTATGCAACAAATGATGAAAATTCTTAGAAAAAATGGTTGAGATATAGAGTTTCTTATTTAGCAAACAGCTCTTTTTCTGTTAAATTCTTGACATTTTTAGTTTAATTAGTCGATAAGTAATTATCACTATGTAGTGTTTGGTATTAATTCTTATTTGTTTAAAAATGCCATGGTTATTTGTGGGTTAAGTTAACAAAAATATGATCCTCCGATTATTTATTCAAATCTCTTGCTCAGTTATGACTGTTGTATTTTATAATGTATTTTAGATATAGGAGGCAATTTTGATGGAACAACAACTTTAACATATGCATATGATGACGAAGATGTAACTTTAGAAATGCAGGATGATGTTGCTGTGAGATTAGCTTTCTCAACAGATTCATCTACTACAACATCTCTTGTGCTATTACTTGTTCAATTTCATGTAAGGTAATACACTTTGGATTGTATTTTTTCTGTTTTTGTTAATTTGTACTTTTTATCTCATGGTTAAATTTTTGTTTTATATTTTAGGAAATATATTTTGTTTGGAATTTCTGATGATCATACACTGTTTGTAGAAGAAAAATTATCCAATAATGGTATGAATATACTTGCTCACGTTTCATATTCAGCACTTTTTTTATTTCACTTTTTTAATAAGGAAATTATTTCAAGAGGCTGTAATAAATTCTGAAAAAAAAAAGTTTTTTAATGACTATCTTCTTTTTTTAGTTGTTCGAAGAAAGGCAAAGACTTTGAGTACATGGTCAGATAATAATAGACATTGGTTTTATTTCACATGGAAGTCTGGAATTGTTACATTAATAGTGAGTACAACTTCTGAATCTTTATCAGCATGATTATTGTGTTCAAAATTGATAAATTTTAGGTCAATGAAATGCCATAGGTTTGGATGAATCATATATATTTCCTGACAGATATAATTAGCTTTTTGTTGAAATAAAACTTATATTTCTTTAAGAATATCCAATTTCATTATTTTGTATTTTACAACTGCGATATATGGCAGTCAAATCATTATATGTCTTGCACATTAAGATATGTGATTAGTATTGCATATTGTTTCAAAACTTAGTAAATCATCTAATATTCAAATGTAAGATTCTGTTGCATGTGAGATGAGAGATATGATGAGATATATTTATTATCTTACGATGAGATATTTTTTTATTTTCCCTTAACTTTTAACTACAAATGTGTAATTATTACCTATTTAGCAGATATTCTTCATGAGATTTATTGTTTTATTCTTAGTTTATAGTGAAATTTGCATATATCTTAATTCTCCATCTCAATTTATCTTTTTTTAAATAGGTTGATGGGGAAAATTATAATCCATATATACAGTTTATCGATACAAATACAGTATTATTTGAAGGAACATCGAATTTGTTGCATGTTGCTGGTTTGCCTAAAAATATTGAAAATCAGGAATATAAGAATTTCAAAGGTTGCATTTCAAGTAAGTATTATAAAATTATTCATTTATGTTGTAATTGTTAATGATTAGTTGTTAAATGAATGATAATATTTCAGAAGTAGCTCCAGCAGGGCAAAATAATTAATTAATTCAGGCTATTGATAAAATTTTTCATTGCAATTCTGTGAATTTCTTTAGTTATTTTGTCTTCAACATTATTTTCCTTGGAGGGGGTGTCTTTCCTTAAAATAAAACACTGATAAATCATTTTTGACTTCATTGTTTTTTAAAACTAGTACTGAATCTAATTCATTTTAATAATTTAATTTTAAAAATATGAATAATTATGTATTTTCTATTTAGTCTTAAAATGTATTTGAATCCATTTCAATGTTCAAATATTGCTTTGAAATGAGAGAAACTAATTTTAATTTTTATTTGAACCGAAAAAGATGAATGGATATAATCTTTTATTACTTTAATTATACTGTTTATTAATCAGATTATTTTCAATGCATTTTTATGGAATTTTAATTTTTATGACAGATGTATTGGTAGAATTTGGAAATCTTGTACTAACGCCTCTTGAGACAGCTTTTGGATACCAGAAAGGTTCTTTGGACAAAATTAAAGTTGATGGAACTGTAAATGAGCGAAAATGTGCTGCTTTTGCTCAATTGTCTCAACTCACTGCAACTTTACCTTCTAATATTCCTCCTGAAGTAAGTTTTAATATGCCTTAAAGTCATTTAATTTAAAGATGAATGTTGTGGTACTGCTTCAAATATTGCTTTCAATCAATAACACACTGAATTTAGCATTATCTCATGTAAATATTTATGGGTTGACTTGAAATGATATATGTTGAAACTTAATATACAATTCTTTGTTGCACTGCTCTAATACATGCAAATAATAAATATCATTCATTAACATTATTGGCTGTCAAACAGTGTTTTTTTAGATCCTTGAAAACAGCTTGCGCATGATAACAATTATACATCCTTTCCTGAGTAACATTAAAATAATATAAAGTTTCTTGGTAAATTTAAAGCATGCTCTATCATACAACTAATAATTTAAGCTTACTTCAATCTACATATATTATTTATATATAAAATTGAGATAGCTGGTGAAACTGCATGTCTGGCTGGAGATGTCTCAGAAATTTTGTTAAATATTTTAACAAACTTTGCTACCATTTATTTGCATTTAATTTTTATAAATTATAAGTCTTTAAGTTAATGATTCATAAATAGCACCAGTTTGTAAATGCTTCTGTCTTACTTGAATATCTTAGTTAGTGATCATAGGATATATTAGACCCTATGTTTTCTGTCAGGTTCACTATATAACTTTGTACTTGTATCATTCACTTGAATAATAACATTTGTAAAATTTAGCTTGTATTCCTCTCCTTCATATCAATTATGCATTTTCAACTTTGTGTTAATTCATAGCCTTTCAATGCTTTAATATGCCCTTTCTGATTTTGACAGCATAAATCGTACTGTATGTGAGTTAATAAAATTTAACTCGCTAAAATAATGGGACGTGCAATGGATGGTTAATCTCCATTTTAATAATTTAATTCTCCAGTTTTTATCTAGTGCCTTCAGTAACAACATTTGCACTAATTGTATTTATTAAAATTTTTTTTTGACTGGCAATGAAAATTGCTGTACTTAAAATATTTTATAAATATAATGTAAATGATTTAAGCACAATACACTCTGAACCAATATCTTATTTATTAAATACTCTTTAATCTGTGTATTCCAAATAATATGCATAAATTGTCCAGTTTTCTGTAATTTAAAATATTTCTGTTTCACTCTTATTTCTTTTCTTAGCAAATTAGTTATTCAGATCTGTTCAACAATTTTAAATTATTTATTTTATTTAATATTGTATTGAAATTTTTATTTATTTTCAATTTTGTGCACAATTTATGATAATGATTTTTTTTTTTTTTTTTTGAAAGATACAAGGTCCAGAATGGTTTCCAGATCCACCTGTTACTGCTGAATATAAAAGTCCATTTTCAGATATGGGTGTTACATCACTTGAAAGCATCAGTAAAGCAAGTAATCGTGAGTACACTTTTAATTCATAATATCTATAAAAGTGAAAAATTGTATTGATTTGATGAAGCATCACAGAATTTTAGTATTGCATTTCATTTGTAATGGGTCCATACTATTCTGTAATAATTATTTATGAAACTAACACTATCCTTAATGTAATTTCTTGGGGAAGAAATATCAGTCAGTAGAAAGTTCTATTAAGAATTAAATTTTCATGAAAGCTATTTTATATATTCCAAATACAGTAAAGCACTGCTTATACGTCTTTCAAGGGATTGACGTAAAACGATGTATAAATGAAAAAATGCATAATCAAAATTTTATTAAACAGCTTTGATTAATAAAAATTTAATGCTTTTAATGCAAATTCATTTAAAAGTATTAATTTTAAAGTCTTTTAAGATATTACTAGTATAATATTATATGGTATGGAAATCAATAATTAAATTTTTATCATGAAAGTGAGAAAAATCATACCTTTATTGCATATTTTGAGTACTAATTATACATATATGATTTATGCGCCGGAAGGCAGGCGTTTAATTAAAAAAAATCTTTAACCATCATCTGTCGTGCCGATTGTCTGTGAGTATAATGTACATCATTATGAATGAAATTCATTGAATGCTTTTTCTCTATTCTTTTTACAAAACCAATAGGTCCCAAGTTTTTCAATCGAGTCCATTGCATCTTTAAAGGAAGGTGGAATAACTTCTTGATTGTCACTTAAATTCGCACCAGACAATTTGTCTCCTATTAATTCATCAATTGTGAATAATTTCAAAGTCTTGATATATCTGTATCACAATTCACATACTAGAAAGGACGAAATTTTCACATTTAAGAATGGGGGAAAACAACGTATAACTGAAACTTTGCGTCATACAAACGAAGTACTTCATCATTGCAATGAATAGGAATGAATCGGGACTGTAATGCTTTATTTTATATACAATTGATTTATAATTATTTTCATATCAACCAAAATTGATAGCTTTTAAATGATTCATAATAAATGAACAAATGCGTAATAAATGATTTTGTATTTAAAAAGTTAGAAATTATTCTAAGACTGCAAATTAGCCTTCAATTATATATTTCGAATTGAAGTTCAATATAAAGATTTGCATTGCTCTGTTTTATGGTATAAAAAAGATGCTTATTTTCCATTTAATTTTTTTCTTCAAAGTTTTGCTTAAATTTATTAAAGGAAGAAATATACCAAATTTTGATAAGTTTGTATATCAGTGATTGTGTATTATTTTTATAATTCTAGAAAGCACCCATGTAAAATACTATATAATTAAGCAAACATTTTTACCAAAAAGGGAGAGGCATTTGTGCCCTGTAAATTGTGGATATTTATTTCTGTCATATAATAATATAAAAAGTTTATCCTTTTAGAATTGGAATCATGCTATGTTGCATATGATTATATTGAAATAATATTCATTTTTAGGTGTTGCTGCTGTGATGGGAGTCCTATTAATAGTGGTCGTGTTAGCCTTAATGTTTTATATTTACCGTATTCAGCGCCGCCATAAACGTTTGAGAATGGGAGATGAATATGACATTTACAAGATGACCAAAAGGAGAACAGTCAGTGATCGCAGTGGAAAAGGTTAGTAAAAGAAAACAAGTTGGATGTATAGTGACTATGTCTGAGTTTTTAAAGTCAGTTAGATTTCTTATCTTTCTACGTTCCTGTAATTGTAAACTGTTCTGAACTTCTGTTAAGACTACTGAAACTTGCAGTCACTTTGGCATGCCATTTTAATAGAGTTTCTAGATAGTTCCTTGATGTTTTCCATGTCTAGTATTAGTTATTGTAATTAGCTTTACTTAAAATAACAATGTAGCATCACTGCCAAATAACAATATTATTATTTACAGAAATTTGAATTACCCTAATTTTAATATGCAGCTCTATTTTATTTGAAGTTAGTATTTCTGATTAAATGAAAAGAATTTATAATATTTTCACTTGTCATAATTATTGGCTGTTCTTCAAGAGAAAGGAAGTTTTTTTTTTTTAGCTTCAACTCGTAATGTTTATAATTTTTGAAACAGTTCTTCAGAGGGCTCTTTTTTATTTTAAGGAGTTAAATAAATTTTTTCTGACTATCAAGCTTTGTTGACAACTGATTGCAAAATATTAAATATTTCAGCTGTAAGTTTTTCACCTGATGATGATTACACGCAGAGTGCCCAACCTTTGGTACGCTTTCCTGATGAAAGTCCACCTGCTTATACACCATCAGTGAGCTTTGGCAAGCGAACATTTATACCAAATGAACCTAATGGTGGAAATCTGCCCATCAACAGTGGTAAATACATTTTTATAGATTCTTAATAAAGTTACTTGTTTGTGGAGGAATGTTTAGCACTAAATATTAATTGCATTAATTAATTCTATTTTTTTAAATTTTTTATTTTACTACGTCATTACAGAAGACTTATCTAAATAAGTTAATCCTACTATTATTTGAATTTTTTTTATTTACAGCATCATTTGAATATACTTGAAATTAAGTTTACTTTTTGTGATGTTCTTTAACCCTTTATATCCCAAATTAACTTACCATCAATTTTTGAATTTTGATATTCCATTATTAGATGCATTTTGCAGCAGCAAAACTTTTTCAATTAAATAAAATAATTGAATTAATAATTGAAAAAATTTTGTCTCTGGCTTCAGCTGCCATCAACTGCTAGCTGTTGGAACTACATGCTACGCATCCTTGTGAATACCATCAGGAAAATGGTCATATTACGAAGATATAAGCGTCATTTTTAAGTACTGTTGGGATATAAAGTGGTTGATATATTTATATGTATGCATTATTAGTTTCTGTAATTTAATTAATTTTTCAGAAATAATTTAACAGATATGTATATTTTTCACTAACTTATTGAAATGCTATAAATATTCTTTCCAGTTATTTTATTTATTCAGCTTGAATCATGCTTTAATTCTATTGGAAGGCATATTTTATCTGATGGTGTTCTCATGAATTCTGATTTCATTTTTTAATGTTTATTTGAAAATTGCCTGGTCTATTTATATGAGATTCCAAATTGTTGTAATATTGAAAGAGTGATCTGCTTTATTGCCATGCCTCAATGAAAACCAGGAAAATAAAACTTTTACAATATATAGAAAAATATTTTCAATACTGATCTGTGAGGAAATGCCGTCACTGTTTGACTTAATGTTCAGGCCCTCAGTTTTTATGAAAATATCAATGAGTGAATGATTGTTGGATAGAAAACCTCTTCCCATATAAGTACCGAGAAATCTTACATTCAGTGGTTTGAAGAAAATTAATTGTTTTTATATCTTAACTTTTAAGTGAATGCTTATTTCCATTGCTGTTTCATTTAAGCATAATGTATTCTATATGGCATAATGTATTCTATAATCCTTTGAACAATTGTTACTTATATTGTTCTGCTTTATAAAAAAAAATTAGAATTGGTATAATAATTAGAGTTTGAATAATAGGATTAGAATAGCTCAGAAGTAAGCTAATAATTAGTTTAAAATCAACTGCTATTAACACATTCACATTGGAAAACTAGAATTCTCTTTTTGTTATTAGTATGTTGCCAAAAATACTCCATTTTATATTAATATTCTACCAAAAATTGCACGATGTGAATGCCTTAACCAATCACCTTCTCTCTCTTTTTTGCATCATTCCAAAGAATTATTAAAAAGTTTGCACCTGTCATTGGGAATGCTTAATGTGTAGCAACAAACTTAGAATAAATAACAGATAAACTTTAAAGTTAATTTAGAAAATCTCATTTGTAAAAAGTTATGAAAAAAAAAATAAAATAAAAGTGGAAGATTTTGTAAGATATTAAATTCTGTTTCCTCCATAGGCACACCAACAGATTCAATTGAAATGGCACCTTTAAGGTCTACTTCTTCTCAAGAGCTTGAATGGGATCCAGCAGGGGCACAACTTGTCAGCACTGTTAGTACTTACTTGCAACATAAATTATAATAATAGCAATAATATTCTGAGTAATTTGTAGAAGGTTCATATTGATGTAATTTCATACAATGGTTTAGAGATATATTTCTACTGTTGAAATTCATAATTGTTGGTTAAAAATTTTTATTGTTAACGTCAGATTTATACATTTCTACACCCTAGGCCAATGCATTTAATTCTGCATCCCCTCACCAAAACTGTAGAGATAGGCAATCTAAATGTGTCAGCAGTTTAATGTGTATGGAAAACAGTATTTTCTATAGTCTTTTCAAAATAATATCGAAATTTGTAAATATTTTTTTGTAATTTCTTTTACATTTGCGCCCTCTGATTGTTGCACCCTATTCTGTGGCCAAGGTTGGCCCGATGGGAAATCTGGCCCTGGTTATTGCAATGCTTACCCACTCTCCCTGCAATCGATGGATTATTTGTAAAATGAAGTGGAGTTGGCTAAGTTTAACTTATGTACAATTCAATGCCAACTTTTGTCTGAGTGTTGAACATGTCTCGGACTTTCATTTCATTTTAAAATTTCAGCTTTGAAAAGTTTTAACTGTGTATCTAACTGCTTTTTTGGGAAGTTTTCGTGTAGCTTTTTCTACAAATATTTATATATATAACAATAATTTTAATTCCTCTATCTTTAGAAATGCAGTATATTTTCTTCTTTAAAATGGTATTTTGTGAAAATATATTGCAGAATTATAGAAAGTATTAGCCTTCCCATAAGCATTTCTACTAAACTTGAAATTTTGTTAAATTTCAAATGGTCTTGCTATTTCTATGAAAGCATTTTTTTTTATCATTAACAAGTATTAATTACAACACATATTCATATCTTATATTAGTTGCAGTTTATAAAATGGTCATGTAATTTGAATCATAGTATTCTCAGTTCTTTGCAGCATCTAAAATTATCTTTAATGCCGTTTTTTTGTATTTTAAGTAAGGTTTAATTTTGACTAAGTTTTGTCTTTAGGCCTTAGACGACATGAACCCTGATGAATCTGAGAAGCAAGCTGATGGAGAATTTGAGGATGAAGACGGCCCTCTGCCAGAGCTGAAAAATCAGTTTGCACCTTTGGCATCTGCTAGTGAAGTAACGATCAATAGATTAAGCCAGACATTTGCGTAAAACTATGCATCTCGTATTTCACGTTGAAACAGTGCATTATTTTCTTTTTCATCATTTCCATAAATGTTTTGAGTTATGTGTTGTTCCATAGATATTAATGCATAATTATGTGCTTACATCCAAGTGAAAGTATTCATTAATATTCTTGTTCAAATCCAAAACTGTTAGAAAAAAAATGACTCTTATTTCTGTAAGTTTGTCAAGTTCCTACAAGTATTTCATTTGATGAGAGAGAGGTGAAGTATTAACAACCTTCAAGTATTTCAGCCATTGATTACATTCCTTAATTAGGAGCTTAAGATCTTAAATTGATTTTTTGTGTTAAGAGTAAAATGCAAATTATTTAGTAAAATCCAAGGTGATCAGTAAGATAAATACGCGAAAATTGTTTATAAAAAGTGATTTTATATCAATCATTTTAATGTGTCAAAAGTTTTAAAGAATGTTAAAATCTTGTTCCAAATTTTATTCGTTTAACCTCATGTATATTGTTAGTTTGCTAAAAACATTCCTGTGATATTGAAACATTCCTCTCGTTTAAATATTAGGCAACAAAGTGCACTTCCAGAATATGTGTATGAATGTTTCATATGTATATACTGTATGGTGCATCCTCATATGTGTTTCCAAGTATTATTTTCTCATACTGAGCTGTTTAAAATTTCAAGATTTTATTGCTTTAGTTTTATTATAGTTCTGACAAATGAGAAAACAATTTAAAGATGTGTATTTTCTTCAAGGCAATATATCATTAAAATGACACTACTCAGTATGCTGTTAAACTTCAGATACATATTTAGTAAATATATATTTGATATTTTTTTAGAAAATTAAAATGTGTTTGTAATTAACACATTTGCTGGATGTGCATTGGCTGTTTTTATATTAAAAATAATCTAAATGAAACAAAAACATATTCAAGATGATAATTTTAACAAAAATTGTGTACATTCTTAAATATTTTTAGAAAATAATGCTTCCTTGTGATACAGATATACATTTTAAAAAATTAGTATACTATGTGATCAATTACAGCAACATGTTATGTGCAATATATAGTTTGTTTATAATAGTGCTAAAATTAATATTATTTTACTGCATAGTTTTACCTTGTAGCATTGTGCCGATTCTGTGGGATTGAAGGTTGTAAAAAATTGATGTATCTCAAAATCACTAGTCAGTGAATGTATTTTGCTATTATATTGAGATTTTAATAAATCACTTTTCTTATTTGTATCATTTTGTATTTTATTGTGTATTTTTCTTTTTTTTCCTTGCTTGTCACTATTAAATGCAACATTACTTTTTTATTAATTTCTTTTTGGTTAACAGAAAAATTGCTCTTTATATTTATTTCTTGCAAATCTGTATACCAAAATATTTAACACAAATGTTTATAATTTTGTTGCATAACGGTTACTGATGCATAGTATGGCAGATAATGTGTTGAAAGAAAAAGTTTTTTTGAAGCACTATGCTTCACATGGTAAAGATCCATGGTATTTTTAATTTTTTAATGAATAACATTGCTTATTGCTGTTTTTTTAAACAACTTGCTGCTGCCAGCTCCAGTACATTATTGCAGGCATTATATAACCACAGCGTTCAGTTAATGAATTTTGTTGCTGTTCAGCAGACAAATGCTGCATTCGTTTGCTGAACTATGGTATTGAAGTATTTCTTGGGAACTAAAATGAGAAGATATGCCATATTTTTACCATGTGTACTTCAAAATTTTATGTAAGCAGCAATAAATTAATTTTTCATTATATTACTTCATAAACATTTTAATGACTTATAATTATTCATCAGCTTGTAAGCAAAGGCACATGCACCTTTTTATAACATTTAAGGTGATAAATAAAGATTTCCATGCATTTAAAATATTTCAAAATTAAACCTAATAAATATGCATGCAATACATTCATTATATTTTTTGTAGTATCTTTTTCTAGAAGTGTGTCTGCGCTCTAATTGGTAGACTGCTAGACCTAGACATACAAAATTTGACATGAACATTCTTTGGAGGATGGAAATGTGCACCTCGGAGACCCTTTTTTAAAAAAATTAGGCCGCCCTGAGTGGTTTTAATTTTTGGGATGATAAAATACTTAATAAAACGAGCTATAATTCGTTATTTTTGACACGGTGAATTTTAAAGACTTTTCTACAGATAAAATCATTTTAGTCGAACATGGTTGGGAGGAGCACCTCGGAGTGATTCTAATGAAATTTTAATTAGAATTTTAACTAATTAAAATTTGAGCAAAATTTTGGTGTTTTCTGGAAACATCACGCATTAGTTATTTTCACACCATCTTAAAATTCAAAACATTATCTGTTTAATAATAATCTATTTGTTTTCTAATTTTTTCCCTAATTTTAATAAATTTTCAAAAAAAATATTTGTATGCATAATTTACAATAAATTTCATTGTGGCAATGAAATTCAATCCATTTTCATTATTTAAAAAAAAATTTTAATGACATGTTTCTCTTCTGCATTATTGAGTATGCCACATGTACTTCCTCATCACTGTTCTTTTCACAAAGTAAGCCCATTTATTAATGAGGATGTGAAGCCACATCACTCCTTAACTTTTAATCAATGCAAGGGAAATTTTGGTAAACCTGTGAATTTTTCGGCGTGTTTACAATACCCCTCAGATAGAAATATGCGTCATCGCACAACAAAATTCGCCATGGCCAAGAATTATCTACCGTCATACGCGAGAGGAACATTAAACCAAACGATATTGGCACTTCTAAATCACCAGAGAACCCAATTAGTACAGGATATTTTATGATATCTCCACGATGTTGCGACAATATACTGATTGCCGCAAAATATCATAAAGATATCTTATGATTGCTGTAGAGCATCTTGTGCTAATGGGAAAAAATTCTTACCTAGTGGATATCTAATATGAGCAAAGTTCTGAAGCATTACTCAGGACTCTCACCATTGTTGAATGAGGAATATCCAAATCCAGAGATACTGCGATGCACTGGATAATGAGAAATGATACTCATTTTTATTTTTGTGTAATTTATTTTAAGATTTAAAATTATTCATATAGTATTTTTATTATACTCATGAATTCTTTCACTTTTTACCGTCGTGAGAGGCAATGGTATTTATCCCTCAAAATATATTATTAGTAAGCAAAAATTTGAAATAGAAAAAAATACTTATTAGACTTTGCAGAAATTCTAAAAACCTTATTTTCTGACTATTTCCTTCACTAGATCTTTTTTTCAGCTAGTATTAACTTTTGCATAGATTGCGGCAATTTGCCCCAAAGTAAACCATGATGAAGAATTAAAAATTTGTTACAAATAAAAAAATATCCAATGGAATGTTCTGAAATTTCATGGGAGACAACTGAAGTCCACTTCTTTTAAACTGTACAAATTTCAGTGTTCTGCTGTTTTCAGTTTGAGATTTGTTACTTACTGTGTGGCGTGTCGAATCCAATTTCTAAATCCATACACATATACCGCTTGTAGAGTCTTTCCCACTTAAGAAATTAATACTCTTACAACTGTTGTTCGTTGCATAAATGGTTACTCCGCATCCACTACCTCCTTTCGGAAATTTTCCATTTACTGGTATTGAAGTTATCTTCTGCTGTTTGAAATTAAGTTATCCAAAGCAATGAAGATAGGATTGTATGGCACTTGCATACAGATGTGTAAAAGTCAACAACTATCAACAATGACCCGTTGTGAGGTATTTATCTCCCAAAGGCAAAATATATATATTAATAGGCAAAAATTTGAAACGTTTGAAATAATAAAAAAAAAATTACCTATTAGACTATGAAAATTCTACAAACCTTATTTTTAGACTGTTTCCTTCATTTAGCAAAAATTTCTAGATTTTTTAAAATCTTCTTTCAGCTATTATTAACTTTTGAGTAGAATGTGGCAATTTTCTCAACAGAAAACCATCGAAAATAATTTTAAAAAAAATTTACAAATCAAAAAATATCCAATGGAATGTTCAAAATTTCATGGGAGACAACTGAAATCCATTTCCTTTAAACTGGTCACATTTTAAGGTTCTGCTGTTTTCGGTTTTTAAACTATGAGATTTATCTCGCTGGAAGGAGAAACTGTCACTGGTGGCTAACCATTCTGCCAGTTAAACTCCGAGAGGAGAAGATAGATTTCGTTAATACATCGTTCAATTCGATTCGTATACGATTTATTTTAAACTATTTTCTTGATTTCATTAATTTTTTGAGTTGAGAATATGATTTGAAGTCAAAGAGATAGTGATTTTCTCTAATAACGACGTTTTGCTAGTAGAAAAAATTATGAAATTAGAGTTCTAAAATGGGACAAAATGTATAAGTTATTATTATTTTTCAACAAACATTGACTGTTTTATCGATTTAATTTTGTTTATAAATGTTAAAATTTCAGCATTAAGAAAAAGGTGATTTAGTTTTCTTTAAAGTAAAAACTTTTAGTAAAAAGATGGAAAAGGTTTCAAATTTTTTTTATATAAAAAAAGTTAGTTTTTTTACAAATTATCATTGATTTGTTGAATTAATAAAAAGAAGGACGGTCTAGGAGATGCTATTAAAAATCGGATGTTTTTTTTAAAAAACAGAGACAAAGATAATTATCTCTTTGTGCTGTCTTTGCATCAAGCTTGTTTTGCAAACTTTTAGCAAATTTGCATTGCAAGGAGGTGGCGCTAGATGTCACGGCGAACTTGCTACAAGTTTACTTCAAGTTTGACGCGTCAAATTTGCGATGACAAGGTACTCAAAGCAAAATCAAACTTGCTGCAAACTTACGTGCTATCTGGGTTTGCTGAAGAAATACTTACTGTAGAGAAATAGTCCTTCATTTTCTCTCTCGCACTTCCTGGGGCCCCTAATTGTTATATTATTAAGCCCAGATAGCACGTAAGTTTGCAGCAAGTTTGATTTTGGCTTGATATTCCCTTGTCATGGCAAAATTTGACGCGTCAAACTTGAAACGAACTTGTAGAAAGTTCGCTGTGACAACTAGCGCCACCCTCGCTTGCAACGCATTTCCTGCAAGTTCGATGTGACAAAATAGCGCCACCTCCCTTGCAAATCAAATTTGCTGCAAGTTTGCAAAACAAGCTTCCTGCACAGACAGCACAAAGAGATAATTATCTTTGTCTCTGTTTTAAAAAAAAACATCAGATTTTTAATAGCATTCTAGACCGTCCTTCTTTTTATTAATTCAATAAATCAATGATAATTTGTAAAAAAAAAACTAACTTTTTGATAAAAAAATTTTTAAACATTTTCCATCTTTTTACTAAATATATCGTTCGCACTTTAAAGAAAACTATATCGCCTTTTTCTTAATGTTGAAATCTTAGCGTTTATAAACAAAATTAAACCGAAAAAACAGTCAATGTTTGTTGAAAAATAAACTTATACATTTTGTCCCATTTTAAAGTAATTACTTTTGAACTCTAATTTCATAATTTATTCTACTAACAAAACGTAGTTATTAGCGAAAATCGCTATCTCTTTGACTTCAAATCATATTCTCAACTCAAAAAATTAATGAAATCCAGAAAATAGTTAAAAATAAATCGAATCGAACGATGTATTAGCGAAATCTATCTTCTACTCTCGGAGTTCAAGTGGCTCAATGGTTAGCGTCTCAGCTTCGGAACCGGGAGGTCGCGAGTTCTATCCCGGGTTGTGTTCGTGTTCTGTTTTTGCTATAATTTGCAATGAGTTTGACACGGCAAACTTGCTGCAAGTTCGTTTCATGGTGACTTCGGAGCTTTCGTTAACTTGCTGCAAGCTTGCACTCTTGTCACGACAAATTTGTCGCAAACTTGCACTCTTGTCATGACAAATTTGTGGCAAGCTTGCTGCAAACTGAAATTGCTATCTGGGGTATTAGCGAAATCTATCTTCTCCTCTCAGAGTTTAACTGGCCCTGTCAGTGGCGGACTGGCGAGGTTGCCAGCTTGCCCGATGGCATGTGGGCCTCCTTAAACAGACGGCAATTTGGGCCACCAGGAAGTGTGGGAGAGAAAAAAAAGAACTTTCTCTCTATAGTAAGCTTTTCTAAAGCACATAAATAAAACAGCTCATGTTGCTACGTTCCACACCCGTCGTTGAGGGTTTACTGTCGTCGTAATTCGACCAGCCGAACAGCGGGTGGTCGAATTCCGACTCAAGATTGCATTCCCAATCTACAACTGCCCATAGGAAATGTACTGAGGTCTCTGTCCACTTCCTTTGAACTTCCAATCATTTACAGATGTTTCTCCAGAATGTTGCAGCCATCCCACAAACCCTCGGGGCATTGGGACAGGGTGCAAAGTCGAGTCATTAACAGTGGCGGACTGGATATGAAAATAGTGGTTGCCAGGAGTCAGTTAGGGCCCACACATATCTATAATCGTAACATTAATTCACATATATATATTAAATTATATATATTTAATTTTTTATATTTAATTATATTAATTTAAATCTATAATATTTAATAATTATATATTTAATTTAATTTTTTATTATAATCTCATTTTTCTGCGTTTTTAAAATAATTCCCTTTTAACACCCTTTAATTTTCTACATTTAAAATAACGAAACTATGATTAAAGTTATTTGATTTTAAATTCCGTAAGTTAAATATTATATAAGAAGCACGGACCTTGGGTACAGGGTTATTTTATTTATTTGCTTTAGAGAAGCTTACTATAGAGAAAGTGTTCTTCTTTTTTTCTCTCCCACATTTCCTGGGGGCCCAAATTGTCTTCTGTTTAAGGGGGCCCACTTGCCATCGGGCAAGCTGGCAACCTCGCCAGTCCGCCACTGCTCATTAAGATTTTTTGTTGGTTTCGGAAGCCGCCGGAGAGACGGAAGGAATTGCATCCCTTTGTGCAGAAAGGGTGCGGTTTTTGTGAGAGATGGCTTTAAGAGGTGCTTTTTCTTTCTTTTTTCGTAGTTTCATTTTACTGTCATAAATCCGACAAATGAGGGAACTCGCCTGTAGGTCTTAGCGAAAACTGTTACTAGAGTGGGGGTGGGCGGGAGAAAGTGTGCCCATTGAAGGCACCAAATGGCATCTATGAAAGGCGACACTCACGCTTTTCTTTATGCGTTTGGGGGTAGTTTGCGTTTCAAAGAGTGAAAGGGCCTCAGTCGTATTGGTCTGTCTTTCATGGAAAATAATTGGTCAGAAAAATGTTATTTCTGTTTTCAGTCGGAAGAGAGTAAGGACATACGTAACGCATCTTGCAAACGGAAAGAAAAAATATTTGAGAGGTAAGTTGAAATTATCATTTCTCTATTTTTACATTGCTTTTGTAGTAATAAACACTAGCCCCATTCGGCTACCAACCAATTCGTCATCTTATTAATTGTCTTAATTTGATTATATTAACAAACTTTAAATTCGCCAACTTATTTCATTTTTGTTAAGTGGAAAGAATTAATTGCTACAAAAGACCGAGAAAGAAATTAGTTGTGCACAGAAAAAAACAGTAGATAGGAAATGTATTAGCATTTGAGATAAATTTTGATGCAGTATGTATTTGTGTCTAATGAAACTAATGATATAAGTCTTTACATTTAACTGTTAAAAAAGTCTAAAAAACACGAGATTTAATGAAGATTATTTTTAAAAAAAATTTGCATAATTATAATCTACAATTATTGCGCATTATTAAACTTATTATAAAGTGAAAATTTAACCTAATCATAACAAATAAATGAATTACATAATCTCCAGGGAGATTATCTTGCCTGAAGTGGAAAGATGACTTTAAGGTAATTGTCAAAAAGTAAATTTATTAAAATAACATAGAGAATCTATCAAAAACTAAATTTATTTGAAGTAACGAAGGAAGAAAGAAAAAGACTGGACTTAAAGAAGAAAAAAACTGTCGAAACAATGAAAATGGACTGCATTTTAATACAACAAAAGAAGAAGTTTTTTTACATTATAAGAGTGTATTTTGTACAAATCTATAGTTTTGTTCTATCTTTATGAAATTTGGCTGACATGCTCTTCAAAACAAGATGAAAATAATTCTCAACTTTTTAAAGTAAAAAAGTAAATTAAAATTTTAGTTACTTAAAAATTAAGCAATATTTTGGCGTTTTTTCGTAATATTTTCAAAAAATACTGTCTAACTAAATGATTTTTGAATTATTTATAATTCAAAAAATATCTTTTTTAATGATACCAGCTTAATTACAAATTACTGAAACATTACCAGTGCAAATTACTAAGCACTAAATCATCCACAGAAGTTTGTTTTAAAGGTTCCTGCCTCTTTCAACAGATGCCTTACTAATGGGCAGCAATTTTCTTTCATTCTTTGTCGCTAAAACCATATACGAAATATTTAACTTACGGAATTTAAAATCAAATAACTTTAATCATAATTTCGTTATTTTAAACGTAGAAATAATCTTATTTTTAAAATTAAGGGGTGCTAAAAGGGATTTATTTTAAAGACGCTGAAAAATTAAATATATAATTAAAAATTAACTTAAATGTATAATTTTCAAATATATTATAGATTTAAATTAATATAATTAAATGTTAAAAATTTTATGTATGTATGTATATATATATATGTAAGATCTGGCTTTAAAAAAGTGAAAGGCAGTCCATTTTCATCAAGGAAGAGACGAATTTTGTTTAGATCTTCTTTTATTTAGGCATCAGACGTTATTATTCATAGCTAAAGCACTTAGTTTTTATGTAGCTCCATGACAAGAATTTAGAAGTTTGCGCCGAGCGGCGCGTTGCTGTTGAAAGCTTACATCTCGGCGTGAAAAAAGGGGAGAAAAGAATGCGCAGAACGCTTAAGTACTCAGAAGAGGGAATTCCCCTTGAAACTCGTGACTTGTAAAGAAAGTTGTAGTCCGTTAATTATGATGAAAGTAGAAGTATTTAAAATGAGGTGTCGCTAAGATTATTTAGGAAAGTTAAAAAATTAAATTATCACATATATATATATATATATATATATATATATATATATATATATATAAGAACAGACTTTAAAAAGGTGAAAGGCAGTCCATTGTCATCAAGGAAGAGACGATATTTGTTTAAATCTTCTTTTATTTAGGCATCAGGCGTTATTTCTTCATAAGTAAAGTATTTAATTTGTATGCAGCTCCATGACCAGAATTTAGAAGTTTACGCCCGAGCGGCGCGTTGTTGTTGAAAGCTTACATGCCGGAGTGAAAAAGGGCAGAAACGAATGCGCAGAACGCTTAAGTAAGCAGGAAAGGGAATTTCCCCTTTAGAAGCACGTGATTTGAAAAGAAAGTTGTAGTGCGTTAATTATGATGAAAGTAGAAGTGTTTAAAATGAGGTATCGTTAAGATTATTTAGGAAAGTTAAAAAATTAAAATATCACATATATATATATATATATATATATAATCTAAATCCAAATAAAACCAGTGTACAAACATACAGAAATAAACAAGAATTAAATCCTATATCAAATAGTCATTATTTGAACAATACATCACTTTTAAATAAAATCTAATAAATTGAAATTACTAATGATACCATAAACAAAAATCAAGTTTAAACATTATATGTCAACAAGTGAAAGAACACTGTTGTTATTAAAAATAATGAAATAGGCAATCCAAGTAAATGGAGTTTTCAACAATTAAAATAGTAGCTTGGCTGTGGACAAGCTTTAGCCAGGTTAAATTAATTTTCTTGTACAAACCATCCCTGTTACTATTATTGTTGAAAAAACAGACTGGGTAATTTACCCTAAAATGAAAGAATTTAGAAAGAAAAGTCTTATACTAACCCTAACTATAAAGCATGACTATACATAAACGACTAAAAATCAGGATAGAATATGTAAATATCATTGTATTGCACTAAGATATTGCCCTAAAGACAGTAAATATATAATTCAATAAAGTACCCATACTTTACATTAAACATAAACTAATCTGTGTCTCCTCTTAAACTTACCAGAATTCATCTCTTTCAATATAGCCCGCCATGCATATTGACATCACATGTTGCCACAACCACAAATCTTACCATGAATCAGCATAATTGAATAAATAATATAATTAATTTTTGAATCATGAATTATTAAGATACCTATATTAAAATTCTCAAAACTATATTAAAAATTGTAATACATTTAGTTATCTAGAAAATATTAGAAAATAGTTAAAAATGTCTATTAAAAAGGAATTTTTCACTTGAAAGATCCTAGCGCCATCTATGTAATAAATCTAAAACAAATAAATCAATAGCCAAATTTGAATAAAACTACACAATAAGCGTAGAATGAGTGAAAACACTATCCCACTAACAAATAAATAAAATTATTCTTTTATAAACCAATATGAGTGATTTATTTTAAATGACCTAAATATTTCCTATCTATATATGCTCTTAGAAAGCCTATAGGAAATCCATAATCCTGGGCAATGGAGTAAAAATTTCTTATGTTCTTAATTCTAATATCATTGTCTGTTACTAAATTATTATTTCTAATTATATAACTTTTTACTAAATTCTTGAAGACAGAGATGCTAAGATTACTATTCCAGAAAGGGAATTTATTAATTTGAAAATTAAATGCATTTCTTTTATCAAAGATATCTGTTACTAATTTATTATCTATGATTTTAATATCTAGATCTAAAAATTCTGCAGCTAATTCATTGCCATATATATATATATATATATATATATATATATGCCCTCACTGGCTCCTGGCAACCACTATTTTCAGACCCAGTCCACCACTGGTTGCTATGATTAAATTTTTAAAAATAATATAAAGATTGATTAATTAAGCCTAAAACACTATCATGCTACGATGTCTCGGTCTAGAGGTTCGAATATCCTTTAAATTTTTTTTAAAGTAGTTCTGTGAACAGTAGATTCGGCGTCGAAAAAACAAAGATCTGCTTTTTATCGCAGTCTTTAAAGATTAATCCAATGTTGTACTATTATTTCCAGGGAAACCACAAATTATAATTTGTCTCTCGCGGAGGTACTTTCTTTACTCCCACATATGCAATATTTTAAGAAGCAATATTTACAATCTTAATCAGTTAATGAACAACATTTCAAACCTATATTTGGAATATATTTGTTGTACTTAATGAACAAAAACATTAATTTATTTAGAAAGTTACATAAAAATGTACTCGAAGAAATTTAAAGAAAATGCGACGCTCAAGAGTGAAGATACTTTTCAAATTTCGATAGCTTGAACTGTTTTCTAAAATATTTGAATAAATACAATTTCAAGAAAACAAAACATGATTAGATGGAACCAAACAGGAAAAAAGCAACTCTCAACATGGAACTACAATCTTATCTTTTTCATGCGAATTATGTTCACAAATCTTTGCTTTTCTCAGTATTAATAAAATTGCAGTGAAATGTATACTTTTTATCAGTATTAGCAAAATTGAAACGAAATGTCTGCTTTTATTATTACATTACATTACATTACATTGCACCATCTGCATCCTCGTGTTTAGAGCCATTTGGCTCCTTTCCAGATTGGATGGATAGAGGTGAATTTTATTTTTTAAGAAAGGACAGAAACAAATAACAGGTACAAAAACAAATAAGAATGAAAAAGAAACATACACTGGGCAGAACAACATAGAAAACAAAACAAAATAGAAAAAAATAAAAATACGTAGAGGGAAAAATGTCATAAGTAGCCGGAAGTGTGTGTGTGAGTCTGGGCGTATGAGTGCTCAATTATTATCCTCTACAATGAGAATGTTCTCATCACATATGAAACGCATTAGGAGTCGAAGTCGAGTTCTTGATAAGTTATTCGTGCGAATGTTTTTCAATCACTGTAATTTAAGTGACACTGTAGGAGTTTGGAAATGCCAGGAGAGGGTAAACCGACATTTTGTGGCATAGTGCATTGGATCTCCTTTTTCTCCGCACCAGCAGTTGTCATGTGTTCGAAGACTGAAGCGATGAAGGTATGAAAGGAAGGGCCCGTGTCCTGTAACGAACATTAGCTCCTCTCTATTCCATCCTACTAGCTTGTTTGAGACCATATGCACTATCCCAGATAGCAATTTTAGTTTGCAGCAAGCTTGCCACAAATTTGTCATGACAAGAGTGCAAGTTTGCCACAAATTTGTCATGACAAGAGTGCAAGCTTGCAGTAAGCTTGCAACAAGTTAACGAAAGCTCCGAAGTCACCATGAAACGAACTTGCAGCAAACTTGCCGTGCAAACTTATTGCAAATTAAAGCAAAAACAGAGCACGAAACACAACCCAGGATAGAACTCGCGACCTCCCGGTTCCGAAGCGGAGACGCTAACCGTTGAGCCAGTCGAACTCTGAGAGGAGACGATAGATTTCGCTAATACATCGTTCGATTCGATTCGTATACGATTTATTTTTAACTATTTTCTGGATTTCATTAATTTTTTAGTTGAGAATATGATTTGAAGTCAAAGAGAGAGCGATTTTTGCTAATAACTATGTTTTGCTAGTAAAATAATTTATGAAATTAGAGTTCAAAAGTAATTACTTTAAAATGGGACAAAATGTCTAGTTATTATTGTTCAACAAACACTGACTGTTTTTTAGATTTTATTTTGTTTATAAACGTTAAAATTTCAACATTAAGAAAAAGGCGATATAGTTTTCTTTAAAGTGAGAGTGATATATTTAGTAAAAAGATGGAAAATGTTTCAAAAAATTTTTTTTATAAAAAAGTTATCTTTTTCACAAATTATCATTGATTTATTGAATTAATAAAAAAGAATTACGGTCTAGGAGATGCTATTAAAAATCGGATGTTTTTTAAAACAGAGACAAAGATAATTATCTCTTTATTGTGCTATCTTTGCAGGAAGCTTGTTTTGCAAAATTGCAGCAAGTTTGATTTGCAAAGAGGTGGCGCTATTTGTCACATCGAACTTGCTACAAGTTCGATTCAAGTTTGACGCGTCAAATTTTGCCATGACAAGTCAAAATCAAACTTGCTGCAAACTTACGTGCTATCTGGGATATCGTGTGTACTGCGGCCAGTTTCTCCGTTATCCCAGTTATTTTGCCAAGATTTTGTTATTATTAAAAAAATTGCAATTAAATGAAACAATTGAAAATTTATACCAGAATTATTCAAAAGTTTTAATGGTGTAAAAGTTGCCATTGACTCGCCAACGCAATGAAACTATTAAGCGGGCAAAAAATGAAAGACCACATAATGATGAGAAAAACCACATATAAAATTTCATCTGTCTAGATCGTTATACATTTTCGAGCTACCACGTTCACATTCTCTCAAATGTGCAAACCGACTAATGGTTGAGCCTTTGGTAAATTTAGTGCAAAATTTGATAAATATCTACAATTCTAATGATAAGTCTATGAGCTTAATTTAATTTATCTAGATATTTGCTTTATTGAGTTTTTTTGTTCATAGGGACACAAATGGACAAACAGACAGATTTCCCATTGGTGGATGTCGTCCGAAATGTGATAGATGTCTGAACATTTGGAGAAAATCCCTCAAATCAAATTTTCATGCCTGTAACTCGTTTTGCATCTTAGCGTTGTCATGTTCATAAACCAACAGAAGGACAGACATAATTCCAACTTGAATCCATTCTGAAATTTGGAGATTTGTCAAAATCGTGAAATCGAATCTTTTGACAACTACTCAACTTTCTTACGATGTAACGATAACAATACTTTTTGACAATTACAGTACTTCGTATGCGAGAAAACAAAAAAATATACACCAATGCATTCGGTTTTCTCTAAGATATCCGTTTCTAAAATTTTTCACTTTCTCATGTACGAAATAGGGGGAGTTGCGGAATTTGGACCGGTATTATAGCTTCAATTTTATTAAATATTTGCGTCATAAAATAACCAAATTGTGTTGTAACGCTGGAAGTAGGGTGCATGATATTGTTTCTTGGAGAAAGTGCTAAGTGGTTACAATTAGAAAACAAGTGTTTAAAATCAGGTATGATTAGAATTATTTTACAAAAGACAAAATACCCTTATGCTGTTTTAAATTAAGTAGGAAAATATGTTGTATTATTTTCAGATAGTAAATTTCTGTGCCTGAAATTTACTGTAATCATTTTATTAAAATAGTTTAAAAAGAAGATTTTAGGGGATCTTATTTTTGTTGTTGCCCAGATTATACCATAAAGGGTTGCTTGAACTGGAAGATTTAAACCAATGGGATTATTATCTTAAACTACAGGAATAACCCAGAAAGCAGTTTATCACCGCTAGTAGTCCTCATAAATTGAAATTGGAACCATAGATAAATAAAAGATTCTAAAGCCATGAATGCCGGATTAAAAAGTATAAAAACTTAAGATTCGTTTCATTTATACCAATTTTAAGGAAACAAAGGTAAAAAAGGAAGTGATAATTAAGAGCATAGAATGTCATAGTTAGGCCCATGCATTGTGGGCAAGTGATAATTTGAGAATTAACAAATATGTTTGCTTTTATCCAATCAGTGCAACCAGTGATCCAATCTATGCAACCGGTTTCCTTGATTAGACCGATGACATGTTTTTTTAAAAGTTGCTTTTTTCTAATTTAAATTGTATTTCATATAATGTTAATTACACTGTTCTAAAGATAATAAAGTACAAAAATTCTACTATTTGCTTTTAATTATAGTTTCTGCTCCATTGCTTTACAATAAAATGTGCCCAGTTAATCCGAATTCGGCGACTCTCCCTTTTGTAAAGGGAGTGTTTTGTAGTAGTCAAAAAATTCGATCTTGAGTTTCATCTGTCTGTGAACACGGTAACTCAAAAAATGAACAAGATGTGTTCATGAAACTAGATATGGTGATTTTTACAACATAAATCTTAGATCTGCATCAAACTTCGGCAAAATCCACCAATAGGAAGTCTGTATTCCTGTGTATTAAGAACGCGATAACTCAGAAAAGCAAAAATTTAAATTTTTGACCAAATTTAGATTACTGTCCTTCTGTGAACACAATACTCAAAAATACAATGAGTGAAATAAAATTGGTTACGAGGGCTTTACACCATAATTATTTTGTCTTCTTCCTCCACTCCACTGCGTCTTTCGTGGTCACAGCTAAAACAGTTTTTGCTTCGGATTAACCCTTCTTTATTTAAATTAGAAAATACATAAAAAATATAAGCAATCGACGTCTGATGTGTTTTTATCATCATTTTTAGAGGAATAATCAATACTGACTGTCCCAGTCTTACGCCACTTACAGTACTCGGTTTTATCTCGAGTGCAGAGGTTATAAAAATGAAATAGAACCACGCAATTATTGGAGTAAATCCTTATTGTTTCATAGGGTAAAAATCCTTTGTAAACGTATAATAGTTTAGACTAAATATAGTTTGTATAACTGTAATGATTTTTTAAGCAAGGACAGTTTAAAATCAAACGAACATTAGAGAGTTGACGTCTTAAACAAATAAACCTTCCCAGAATCAGTGAATTCAACAACTACAACACGTCACTGTGACTGTTCCTTTTTCTTGGCAAGTAGAGTGTAATTCAGTATCTGTCTGCTAGATGGAAAAAATAATAGTGCCAGAATCAAGGACAACACGGTTTTACCCCTCACCCCTAATAGTCATTCAGAAGTGAAACTTCAAATGTAATGTCATTTGTAAAAGTGGTAGCCCTTTTTAATAACACAGTAATGCGCTATGATGAAAGATTCTGGAATTTTCCTGGTTATCCGAAAATTACATTTAGATTTCATTTATATTATTTAAAGATAGTTTTGAACAGATTTTTGATTTAACAATGGAAATTTCTGAATCAAAACATTTTTGTCTTGATATGTAAAAATGTTGAAAATATAAAACTGTAATCTACCGTCAACAACAACATGTAGATGGCGCTTGGATCTAGCTTACGTGTTACAGTTTCTTGTGTCTTTTCCAATTATTATTCCAATGTGTTATTTGTCGCGAAGATGGCTGTTTCACATTCACTACCGGCATTCGAAAATTTTCATTTAAGTGAATTTGATACACTGGCTGCTGTTGTCAATAGAGCAATTCAAAGGGCAACGCTAAATTGAAACTTCAGTCAGTAACTAATTAGCAATACCCTTTATAAGCAAGTTCATCACAGTTCGTATAATTCACAAAGATCGTGACGCATTTTTCTACATTTTCTTGCTTTTTACGAATTTTTATTATCCTTCTTCTTACATTTCGGGTAGGTGTAAATCTGGACAAATTGACTTGAGGTCACTTATCAAACGCATACTTTCTCTTCAATCGCTTAAGCTTAAAAGATTTTTAAAGACCGATAATATTTTTGCTAATATTCTAAAATAATAAAATTTCAATTTATCATATCATTTCACGAGAGATATAAAATAAAATCCCAATTTTATTCACAATTCTGCCGCATACAAAACAACTGGGTTAACTTGGAGTTTAGGGTGCGTACTCACTACGTTTCCCTTAAGATAGCCAACTGTTTGTCCCCAAGAGAGAGAGTACCAGAACATTTGTTTTGGATGCGAGTTGGAAATTTTTTCGGCGTCGTTTGCGCATGTGCCGACAGTGATTTGTTTACCGGTCTACGGCACATGCCCTTAATTTACCCTCATTTCCATTAGTCCACTGTCTGCTCTCTTCGATTTGATTGGTCGGCGTACGAATTTGAATAATATTTCGTTTGGAATTCTTGATCATTTACCAGACGACTTTTTTCAGTAAACTTTCGCTTTTCTTCTGAAGATTTTCTTTCATTTAATTTGCTGATTCTCTTTCTCTGTGTTGCTGATTATGGCTTCCAAATATCGAACAAGGAATGTTTTTTCTGGAAACAATGGTTCCCTTGCTACGTTTCATTGTCTTCAGACGTGTTTTTCCTATGTTCCTACTTTCCATGTGTGTTTCGTTTCTCAATGAAAAAGCGAAGCTACGAGGGGCCCGATTGCTGAAAGCAAAGCCGCTGATGTTTTTTTAACTTAAAAAAATTTGCCCGGTGCACACTTGAAATGTCGAAGGCATTGCATGCTCAATCTCTCGTTTTGAGACGCCGTAGGCATCGAATACGCAGGAGGGTATAAAAAAACTCATTGGGCATCTAAAACAGTGTTTGGTGACCGCAAATAAAATTGCGCCAAAGAAAATTTGCAGGAAAATAGTACGCACCTTAAACTCCAGGTTTACCGTCTCTAGGGGAGAAAACATCGAATTCTGGAAATATGGTGGTTTTAATCACAGCGCCAACATATCTGATATAGAGTATCAAAATGCAGGCCAGTGATGATACAGGAAGGCTTATTCATTTCATTAGAGAGAAATCCTATCATTTTTTAAAGTAATTTATTGGTTCTTATAAAAATTTATACTTGAAACGTAGGGGAAAAGTTGTCCAAAATTTTAAAAATAAAATTCGGAAAAAATATTCTTCTTTCGGTAATAGGGCAACAACTCTGAAAAACCCTTTTTGCGGAATGAAATACAGTGAAAATTCATTAGTACGTCTTCTTATCTGTTACGTCGTTTTGTCTCGGTGCCCATTTAATCCTATTTATTTCAGTGTTTAAAAAGTCTGTACAGCGCTGCAGATATTCGATGGTGCGTCGCCTACTCAGAATTCACAACACAATATTTTTTCTTTCTTTTTTGAGCTCAAATAAAAATGGCTGTCTTCCCTACACCTCTCACACACCACAGAGATCGCAAACGAGCAGGATCATATAACAGACAATTTTAAATTCTTCTCAATCTTGCAATGACGAATTAACAGTTCATTGATGAATGAGGTGGAGGTGGGGTCGTTATTCAGAAGTCGGGGCTCTTTTATATATTTTTCCGATCATCTGTTTGAGAGAAAAATTAACCCTTTGATGACGACTGTCTCGTGGGTGTACCAGCTGCTTGGCACATTCTCTCGACTGTCACAAATACACGCCGCCTCTTGTGGCTTTTAACTCCCGACTGTCACGTCTGAGTGACATCAGCTTTAGTGCAATTAGGCTTAACTGGAAAAAGTAGACGTTGAAAAATGTCGGCCACATCGAACCGCGCGTTTTTCGTGCGGCCGTCCTCAAAGGGTTAATGTATCTTTTCCTTTGTCAGTGTGAAAGTCAGTGGTGTAGTTGCAACATTAGCAGTGCCAGGACGCTCTAACCTGGTCACCCTGTTTTAAAGAGGATATTTAACAATATTTTCTTATTTATTTCTCTTGGAAAAAAAGCAGTGTCAGAACGCCGTTCCGGTGCGTTCGGGCTCCACTACACACCTGGAGAAAGCATGTTGGCCTCTGTCGTCAGAGATGTCTGAAATATTTTTATGAGACTCTCGGCAGGCGAGCAGTTATGATTGGGGATAGACAATACACATTGATCTTTATTTGAAGGCAGCCAAATTCTTCCGGAAAAACGAATTTTCCCCTCTTATTCTGTTAGGCTGGTGATTCACGACCATTCTTCTCCAGGAAAAAAAGCTTTATGTTGTACGCCGTGCAATTATGTATATAAATATTTCTCTTTAGTGGATTCCAAAACACACGCTATTTAGATGTCGAACTTGCCAACATGTATAGCAATTGATGGGTCACGTGATTTCACTTTCCAAACGTAAATGAAGGAGTACGATTAGGTTTGAGCATTCTTTTCAGTGAGTAAAACATGAATGTCAACCGTACTGTTAAATATTATCGAAAGAATGAAAGGAGACGAACTGAACGTGTAAATGAATCAATTAAATAAATTGTTGAAAGGCGTTCAGGAAAAAGTAAAATAATTTGCTTCAACATGCTCAGAGTGCAGGCCAGACTTTCAGCGCGACTGCCAAAATGAGATTATTTGCCAAATGTGTTAATACTGAAATTTTTTTTCCATTAATTTTGACGAGGATTATAACGGTTGATATGATTGAGGAGAGTTATTATTATTCGCGACAAGACTGCGATGTGTTTTTAAGTCTTACCATTTTCTTTGTTAGCTTCGCTTGAATGTTGAATTTGTCTTCTAAATGCTTACAAAATTAAGAGAAAAAACCTTTTTCAACACAAACAATTTGTTTTGAATTGATTTAAGTTAAAACATTTATATTAAACTTAATCACAAATTTTTTTTGCTGGAATCCATAGTGTCTCATTATGGCGATCGAAGCGAGCACGGTTTTACATACCAAACCTGAGAGCATTGGTATGGAATTCTCCTCCCGCTCAAGCCTCTTTAATAGCAAACTCCTATTATAATAATTTGGCTATGCACAATTCAAGCATCACTTTCAATGTTGCAAATCCATAATTTTAAAGCTATCAGTTCTCAACTGAAGTTTAATTGAATGCCATCACTTATTGACTACTTATTTTATTTATTTCTATTTCTCTTGTAACTTAAATGATATGGTTCATAAATCTCTAATAAAGTACTGGTCTTATGCTTAGTAGAGGTGCTGCGCACCGGACTGTATATGGCATATCCGCTAAACAAGCAAGGCCACCTATATCAATTTTTTTGAAATTTCACAGAGGAAGAAGAAACTGAATTTTTTCGCAATAAATTTCTGAATTTTTTTTTCATTTCTGGTAGGAACATGAGACCATATATTCCTACCAGATGTGTGTGTGTGAGTTCTACACCAATTATCATCGGGATTTAACATTGACAAAGGGGTTTTGCATCCTATGTTTAAAAAAACTGGATTGGAACACTGATGATTGTCCCGCTTAAGACGTAGCCCTTCTTTTGGCAAGGGCTTATTGTAGCTGCATCTCAGGAAATTTTTGTGAAACTGTAGGCGAGAAAAAGAATTAAAAACCATTTACTAAAAACACATATTTATTTCAAAACCAGGATAATAAGATGTGCCACTTAGGCATACACACAGATAAACATACTGTTAATACATAATTTAAATCTACTCACACTGATTCGTTGCTTCGCTTAGGAAGAGAGTTAAATACAAGAGAGCGGGACGGAGGGGACAGCGCCAATCAGCAGTGGTTGAATTTGCATAAATTGCTACCGTTTTCCAACTTTTGCATCTAACAACCCTTCCCCCTACGAACGATACAAGTTGATTAATTACAATAATCTAACTTTATTACAACAAAACATTAATTTTTCATAAGTAGCAGGCTTGGTTAAAAAGTCAGATACTATATCATATCACCAGTTGGTACAAAAATTATCGGCATTTCGCCAGCTGAAATTAAAATTTTCACAAAATGAAATCTTAAATTCACATGTCTAGTCTTAGATGAAGACTTTGCACAATTTAAGCAGCCGATATCTGATTTGCTATCAGAATAATAACGCACGAGTCTATAAAAGAAAATTACTTTCGCTCTCAAAATATTTTGTTCCCATTATACGCTCTGATATATATCAGCTAGAGCATAACATTCACGGCCTTATTCACCATCCTTGGTTAAACCATGATCAGCGGTTAAATGATGATTCTGCCATGATGATGCGAAAGCTGACCGAAGTGCGTCGCCAAATGTATACCCTAGCGGGTTGCTATTTTGGCATGGTATCTCAATTTCTCTGTTGTTGGCGATTTTAAAAATTACCCTCAACCTTCTAGCAAAACGAGTTTCTAGCCAACTCGCCAGTTAAGGTATACATCCAGTTGATCATTTCGGTCAGCATTCGCTTGTTTGTGTAAATTCACTTTTAACCGCTGATCATGGTTTAACCATCGATGGTGAATAAGGCCGTCAGTCTCATAAGTTGATCAACAAACCTATCTCAGATCCAAGTATCTAAAGAATCTCTTAGCATTAAAACACTACAAGAAAAACACGCTACAGAAAACACTACCAAAAAACCAGGAAGAGAGTTAAATACAAGCGAGTATAACGACAGCGTCAATCAGCATTGGCTGTATTTGCATAACGCTTGCATCCAACAGAAACTCCATGCATTTTAAGAATAAATTATTATCTTTATATAATATAATATTTTATCCACATGACTTTCACATCCATTTTAAGAATGGCTCTTTTCATATTGGTATTAGTTTATACTGTTAACGTACTTCTTTGAAAATCCCGAATTAAAAACTGTATAGTTCCTTTAAAAAAATTAACAGCAATTATCGATATGTTTTCGTTAGATGTAATCAAACTAAATCATCTAATTGAAATTTTATATCAAATTTACCACTATTTCTAAATATACTTTTTATATATAAATTAAAATATTTAACAAAAATTTGCGAGGTTTTTTATGTGTAAATAATTGTATATATAAGCTGCTTTTACATTAAAAGTGGTTTGATTTATAGAATAAATAATTGTCTGCTTCCTTCATCCTTCCGGGATAAAGCAAAATTTGCATCGCTACTTAACGGACTGCATGAGACTCACTGCCTTCAAGCTTCCGATTTCAAGATGAAATGGCAATCATGCTTTATTTCTATTATTGTTCAGAGAACGATGTTTTGTATAATTTAGTAGGCCTAGCGAACATTGTAAGATTTTTCAGATTATTATTCAACTTTGAAATATATCAAAAGCTTTAAATGCATAGAAACTCTGCTTCTAAATTCAAGATTGACGTCGTTAAAACTCGAACCATACAATATTCTCTTTTTGTCTCCAAAGAAAAACGGACGTTTTCATTCTGAACTGATGAGCGATTTTAGCCCCACTTGTCGTTGGGTAGGGTTCAGAGATTAAAACGGAAAAATAAAACCGAATCTTCTTAAAATTAAGAAGCCCCCCTCTAAAAGAAAAGATTGAAGCGATTTTCAATAAATGGACTCTATTAAATGAGATTTTCGCTAATACATGATAAAAAAGAGTTTTTTTTAAAACACGGCATCAATTTTCAATAGACTGGCATGTGTGTGTAATAACTCTATTAAAAAACTTGAAGTGAAAAAAATTTTAAACTTCTCCACAAATTATTTCAAATGTAGAGATTCTGTTCCCGCCAATTCAAAATGAAATTGGCGAACAAAGTATCTCGACTCATGAGTTAACACAAAGGTATTACTATATTATCTATCTATATTATATAAAACGCTTATGCGTGGCGCAAAAAGGACCTTTATTTCTTTCTCCCCGTTAGCAACGATCAATTTGTTTACCAATCTCAACCTTGACGTCGAGATTCTTGAATTGGGGGATAACAGCCTTTGTTGTTTCGAATCCTATAACACTAATTCAAATTCAAATTCTTGAATTGGTTTGAAGTCGGAAACAACGAAATTTTTTTTGAGTTTAGATCGTTTGAAGTAAATCAGTTTGAGTCGTACAGTTTTGATTAGATATATGAATGAATATGTGCTTAATACTGAATGTCCTTTTTAATTAAAAGTTTCTGAAGAACTGGTTTATTCATCTCTCGGCAGCACAAATTTTCTGAGTTCCATCTGTCCAGGGAAAAATAGTGGAGTGAGTGTGTTTACATGTGTGGAAGCAACATTTCGTTTAAAAAAGTGCATATTTAAGATTTTGCTGGAAAAAACGATGTTTGAAAATTTTGAAAAAGGCAATTTTAAAATGCTAAGGGTAAATAATTATTATGAGTTTTAATTTTGAATAGTTAATATGAACATGTTTCAAGCCACTATTTTCTTTAAAATGTCCTTTTTTAGCTAAAAGGTTGCAAGATGGGTTCATCATTATACGACAACTAGAATTTTCTGAGATTTAAAATACAAATGTCTGCACTGAGAAAAACACTATATCTTTCTTGACTAAATAATTATTGGAATAAGCATGTATACAAGTGGGGAAGCTTTTCTGAACTATATTTTATTGTATATAGGCCATATTTGAAATTTTGGTGGAAAAAGCATTGTTTTCAAAAAATATTTGAAAAGGCTATCTTATCAGTTTTAAACTTAAAATTTTGTTGTAATGAAGTTATGTTGAAATAAACTGTTGAAGAAATAGTCAAAAGTGTATGCAAAGAAGTTTTAGTTCACTGATTTCTGATTGATGAAAATAAATTTTATTAATTATAATTTACTTTTAGTAATTTATGTACTTATAATTTCCTAATACTAGCAGAAACACATAAGTGTATGGCGAGAGAAGTGAGCTGGGATCAAACAGTGATCCTGAAAGTATCACAACATGATTCTTGGAGGCTGGCAAACGGAGAGAGTAGGGGGTATAATATATATATATATAAATATTTTACAAAACATGTGCTAGGGCAAGCAGTGTCTTCATTGTAACGAGCGAAGCGAGCAGGGTTTGCGTAGCAAAGCCCGGATGATAGCAACGCAATCCTCCTGGGGATTGAAAAGCTTCAGCGAGCAGGGGCAGAGCCCCCTAGTTTAATTTGATTATAATAAATGAAAATTGAATACGTCCTCATAATAATTGATTAAGAGTAAAAAATAAATTTCATTAA
>BGPR01009076.1:0-59680 GCA_013235015.1 Araneus ventricosus
TCAATCACATTTGCTTACAATGTTACAGTGACTTTAAATTATTTATGAACTTTATAGACATCCTGAAGTTGCATATAAACTCAAAAATTATCATTTTAATACTTAGTTAGAGTTGTTTCTCTCTGAAACTTCTAATAACATTAAACAAAACTTTTTCTTAACTTTGGATTAATGTCCGACAAATAAAAAAGAAATCCAAGAAATCAAGATAATCTGAATCTTTCCTTTACCGAGCACAAGGTTTCGTTTGACTGATCAAATAATACCAAATCAATACCTATCTTCCGCTCCGAGAAAAGGAGAAAGAATAAACAGCTGAGCATATCAGCATTAAAGACGGTAATAAAATACGAGCACTCATCCAGACTGAAGCCGGTTGATATTAAAGGTCGCATAACCAATGAAAAATGGCGGGAATTATTTCCTCAACGGAATCAATTGTCGAAACACCACGAAAACTTTCACATAAAAAAAGAGAAATATGTATTGATTTTGAAATTATCTGCAATGTAGGATCTTCTTCCGACGTCATTTTGGGGCTTAATAAATGAGAATACGTTGAAAATGATTTTATTGAAGTATGTTAAGGTAACTTTTTTCTTCATTTAAATATAAAATGTAGGGACATGTCCATTCATTGTGAACGAATCTCAAGAGGTTAAATGTTTTTTAACTGCATTTTTTGGAATAAGAATGAAAATAATTAGTTTGTTGTTTTACTTGGAGGGAAAAGCTCTGTAAAACTTTATTGATATGTGTGTGAACTTTCAAGCAAAGTAAATAAGGGCGGGTTCTTGAAATTAAACAATGGCAATGAGTTTAGTCTTGTTGACAGATAATTTTTTTGTTCTGAGGCTACACGAACTTTATTTTGGGATGGATTTGAACCATAATCAGATGAAGAAGACGACACTCTCCAAACTCCATCCGAATGCAGAAATATTCTTATTTCGCATGTATTTGTTTTATTTGTCAATCCTCCCCCACACACATTTAAGTTTCTGTCCATAGCTAGTTAATTCTAGTTTTTGTTCTGAGCAGCAAATTTTGTTCAAATACAAAGATGCATGCTTTAATTTCGTAAATTTACAAATGAATAAACAACATTACAACAAACTAGTAAACAAAAAACTCTTTTATTTTCAGAATTTTTAGAAGTAACTGATTTTCCTGAATTTCTTATTTTTCAAAATTACTATTTATTTAAACTAATTGTTTGTCTTAGTTTTACATTCTTGTTTTATTTAAATAAATAAATTCAGATAGTTTAATACTCGACGAATACCTTGCAATTCATCTTAAAAATGATATGATAACAGAATCTATGTCTCAGATGAAACCAATAGCTAGTATTATTTACATGTAAAACATTTTATCATTGTCTGATAGAATGGAAGATTTCTGAGCCCATTATATTTCGAAACACTAAGCAAAAGTAGATAATCGCATAAAAATTACGTCATAAAGAAGTCACGTTTCTTGGGATAATTGACTGAGCGAAGCAAGGTCCTGTTTTAAATCGAGTACTCGGTATTTCGTTAATTTATCTGTAAATTTGTTTGTTACGCAGTCACCACCAAACGCGTTGTTCGATTTTCTTCGAATTTGGAACGAACGTTCCGTGAGTTCATTTAAAGCGATGTATGTGTAAGGATTTTTTTATTCTGTTTCAGGATGATAACCGTTTGAATGGTTCCGCTTCCTGTAATGTTCAGCATTTTTCAACGATTCTAGCCAAATGGAATTCCATTCATGGTTCCTCCAATAGTGCGATAACAGCAAATGACATTTAATTGTAATTTTGTTAACACTGACAAAAGTTAGACATTTAACTGCAATTTTGTGAATACTCATAAAAGCAGAGACTTGTGCAAATAATTCTCTCTCGGGGGAAAAAAGAGAAAATGGCTAACCCTTTAAAGATTGTAACGAAGAGCAGATCTTCTTCTTATTATTATTATTTGACAGAAGGTCTACTTCTTACAGAACTATTAATTAAACAGTTTGTAAGAATTTAATTAGTTCATAATGCATCATGCTTTCGATATTATGCACTATTTTTCAATATTTATGGAACTTGATAAAGAGGCAAAAACTTTTTTTATCATGTTGAGTTTTGAAATACATTGAAGAACTTATTGTATCATAATTCGATGATTACAAATCAATACAAACGAACTGAATAGAGATTTTCCCACTCAACTGTTGAAAAGTTAAAATGACAATTGAGAATCGTATATATTTTTTTATTTTGTTTTTATATCCCTTCTGTCTTCGAATTCTTCAACGACACACTTATTTGGTCCTCTAACGTTTGAGTTTCTTTTATCGAAAGTGATAGATTATAATTTTTTCATTGGACAAACAATTTTTTTTAAATGTATTTTTTTCATACTAAAGAAATTTTTCACGCTATATGTCAATGCGTTCGTTCCTTTTTATTTCAAAGAGGCAGATCATCAATCACTTCTTATTTCGTCTTTTTAAAAAATATATTTTCAAAAATTAAGATTGTTTATTTATAAATTATTTACACATTTCCCTTCGAGATAAAAAAATATTTTAATCAATCTTCAAAATAATTCTCATTCACATTCGAAATATGGAATATTTTGTTTAATTCTTACATTTATTATTTTTCATTTATAAGCCTTATATAGATTTCTGATTATTTACAAAATTAATTATTTGTTTTACTTTCACATTCTTATCTTATTTTAATCTAGCCGATAATCCAGCGTTGTATGGTTTATAAATATTTACAAGTCTTTTTTTAACCTTCACGACATACTGTATCAAAATTTGATACATTATTTATTTTTCATGTTAATAATGAATAGAAATTTTTTAGTACCCGCTGTATCAGATTATAAACATCATAAGAGACAGGATAATAATCATTCGTTCCATTTTCCATGGGCAGCACAGGTCCTATTGATAAGTCTGTGGTAGTCAGTTATTCCTGATACATAATTCCTGATACACCTATTGATATATTTACGCAGTTTTTAGCATTTAAAAGGAGTCTTGCATTTTTGATGGTTTCATCAATTGCTTTTACAAGTGTTTACCATTTGATATTACTTTTAAAATCCTTTATTTATTATTTTATAAAAAAGAACTAGTGATATGATAAGTTCATTAAATTAAATTTAATCATATCACAATTCTATATTGATTTTTTCGTGTATTTTTCTGTTTGAACTGTTTTTCTGTGAACTTCTCATGCCAAAACGATTTTTTTATTTTGAAATTTAAAAAATCGTGCATTTAAGAGTTAAAAAAATTCAACTGTTTAATTAAATGGTTGATTCCAGAGACCGAATAAACCGGTTCTTTTTTTTCAAGATTGCCTTTATGCTGTTTTCACTTGCTATAGGGGTATTTGCATAATAAGTGAAGAAATAACAAGAGTCCAGTAAAGTCACATTATAGGTATATAACAGCTACCAGGTAAAAAAAGATTAATCATTGGTTTAAAATATCAATCAATTGCTTGCAAAGCTCCCAGCATTTTCATATTGATTCATGTGGTTTCGGCAATAAACGATTAAATTAATTGTGAGCAAAATTCGAAGTGCTTACAATATTAAAAAAAGATACTTATAAAATAATAAATGTTACAGCTATCAGATATGAAATCAGCTGCTGAAGGGCTATGTGACGTACACGTCATATGTGAGGCAGTAAAAATATATTTAATACTAGGGGTCATTCCCCTTCCTGACTAACGCTGGCCAACACCTAGAGGGATTGCGTGGCAATCCCCCCGGTTTTTTATGTAAACACTGCTCGCTTCGCTCTCTACAATGCATCCTAGTAATAAACATTTATGGTTGAGATTAATAGATTTATTGCCAAGCTCGACATAATCGTGCCAAAACGAAATGTGTAAAATAAAAATGTTTGCCAAAATGAAAAAAAATTTGAAGATTAAAAATATTTTATTTTTATTTTTTATTGTGTATTTGTAGTTAGAATACGTTCAGATTTAGAAGTTTTTAAAATGTTCACACTCACTCTTTCAAAATATGTTATTTCAAATAATTTAGGTTTTTGCATTACTGTTAAACAAATTATTTTTCTTAAAGTTAATAGCCATTTTTTACTTTTTCGTATATGAAGTATACAAAGAGAAAGTATTGTAATCGTCAAAAAAATTCGAACTCGAGATTTTGACGAATCTCCACGTTTTAGATCTCCCTGAATCCGAAAAACACAATTTTGGAATTACGTCTGTCTGTCTGTGTGTCTGTCTGTGAACACGCTAACTCGAAAACTATTAGAGCTACGGGGATGAAATTTAGTATGTGGTCTTTAAACATTATTATATATTAGGCATAATAAAAGAAATGTTATTAAGAAAATTAAGAAAAAGAAATGTTATTATGCTAAATTGATGTCTTATTTAGTCATAAAATAAATATATTTCTTGAAATCACTTAGGGTCAAGTATCTTTAACCTTAGGGATGTTTGACCTTAAGCTAGGGATACTTGACCTTACATGCAAAGAGTACTTAAATTCTTTCGATAATTTGAATGTACTCGAAATTCAGATGGTAATTTTAAAGTACTGAATTAAAAGAGTCTTATATAATTATCAAAAAAATATTAATGAAATGAATATTAAAAATAAAATAATATGACATTTATAAAACGCAAATGTTATTAATTCTAGTTAATAAATTAAATAAATCTACTCATTAGATTAAATCTAGTTACCAAATAATATTAAATTAGTTTAAAATTAAATAAACAAATAAAATATTGAATTAATTAAATGATAAATATTAAAGCAATGGAACAAGGAACCTAACAACATCACTAGAGCATTGAAGAATTGCTGGTTTGTGAAAAATTAGAATAGAACAAAATAGCACCAAATAAAAAGAAAGGATTTAAAAATGTTGCACAATACAAGAAATTGGAAAAGCTAAATAGACTTACTCGGTTCTGCTGATATTGCAATGAAAACAAAAGCAAAAGAAGAAAAATATATTCTGCGAAAAAAATCTAACCAACAAAGGGATGAACTCAACCAAAATGGTGAAATATTAAAAGAAACCAAACGATGATAAATACTTCAGGCAAAAGATTTCAAATAAAAGAGAGAATGAATAAATATCGCCTTTCAGCAAGCGCGGAAAAATAGTATAAATAAAGTTAAATTCTTTTTAAAATTTTTACTAAAAAATTATTTGCATTATTTGGAATTAACACATTGAAAAGAAATTTAATTTATTAAGTAATTACTGAAAAACTATTTTTAAATAATTATTTTTTTATATTTGAGTTGCCGTATTGGCGACAAATTCCATCTCACCAGAAAAATTATCCCAACCAGGCAATGAGCTGGATTCGACATCGAAGCTGCAGTAACGTTTTTGTAGGGTCTAGTATCCCTAACTTGACTCTTTCTAAATAATCTAAAAATGAAACCACTTAAAGAATTAAGACACTGAATTACATCGTATATAAAATTATAGCTAGAAGTATGCTTAAAACTCGAGAATATTTTAATTCATCATATCTTCAATAGTAAACTTCCAATCCACTGAAGAATGCAAAAGTGAAAATTTACTTTTGGTCCACCAAAACATATTTATCTATCCACCATTATGATGGCTTTTCAGATTTATTGAAAGTACCCGCCAATAAACCATATGAACAAAGGCCAAATAAAAATGGCATGCACGAATAACCAATTACCCCAAAATCTGAGAAAATCACATAGGGTCAAGTATCCCTAGGGGTCAAGCATCCGTAATTTCCCCTATATAGATTCTGTCTAAAAATCTCGTCGGAGAATAATTTATTTTATAATAGATAGAACAATTGGTAAGAAAATAATCTTGTAAGATGCAAGAAAACAAGGAAAGTTGGGAAAGTTACCGTGGTTTTGCACATTAAGATTCATTTTCTCGCATTTACAGTTGCGTTAACCACTCCGTTTTAACAAATTCAGATAACATTCATACTTTTAATACTGCTGGTACAATTTACTTGATTAACATAAGTATGTAATCTTTTATAAGTTGGTGGAAAGTTCCTCATGTTTCCGAACTGTTGACGTTTTCTTGAAAGATGATGGATTAATCAAGCCAAGCATAGTGAAAGTTTGCTACAAACCAGTTTATCTGGAGCAGCAGCACAACTTCCGGAAACTTGGGAGAAGATAGATTGGATTTCAAACTATGACGGTTTTGTAACTGTAAACATTTTCGTTGAAGTTCTAATCTCAGAATACATTTTCTGTAAGGCTTTCAGATTTTCGCAATGAATCAATCGCTTTATCAGTGCCATGAGATTCTATTTTTTCGCATTATAACATTTTGATATTGGATTTTCTGTTCAAAAATTCTAAGAAATCCAGCTACATCGTAAATATAAAATAAACTGAAATAAATTTATATCTAAAGTATAAATAACTAAAAACATTCAAAATTAATAAGAAGTTATTGTTTTTTTATAAAATAAAACAGAACTGTTGACTGCTGTTAAAAGATCCATTTTTTAAACATATGGTCGCAACTAATAAGAAAAACACTATCTATTTTTCGATTGGTATATAAAAGAAGACAGGTATAGAATTTTCCAAAAGTGTGTTTCCTTAAACAAGTCATCTAGCATAAAATAATAACTGCCAAAAGAGGTAATTCGAGATTCATTTATATTGCTAATCTGCTATCACCAAAATTAGTTTACAATTAATTTATTTAGTTAGTTATATTTACTTATATATTTACTTATTATTAGTTATTTTTGTACGTAGAAGAAATCACTATCACCAGGACAGTTTACATAAGTGATTTCCAAAAAATTAATTTGTACAACTGTTATTGCCGATGAAATCATTTTTGATATTTAAATTTCGTTACCACGAGGACAGTGTTAAAAGTCATTGCTGGAATGGACCTAGGAAAATTTCATTTCATTAATTTTATTCTTGGGTTCAATTCAACTTTAATAACTATTTTATCCATTTACAAACCATACTGTATTGTCAAAATAATCTGAATATGTTAAAGTAATATTTATTCTGAAACTTCACAATTATCAAAAGATTTATAACAGTTTGTGAAGTAAACATTATATTACCTTGATTTAATATTCCGAAGTTTCTTAAAGAACTTAATTTATAGCTTTTTTTAAAATTGTTCTTATGTCCTGTAAAAATATTTGCCTTGCAAAATAGTTCTCGCCTCTACATTGAAAAAGAAAGGGAGAGTTTAAATTTGCTTAGAACTTGCGTAAGAATTAATTTCTTAGATTTTCAGAATTCTATTATTTATAAAACAGTCCATAATTAAAGTAGTTAAAGTGTCAAAAGGGAGGTTCCGGAAGGATGGAAAGATTCAATAAAACAAAAGGAAAATGGAACAACGTTTTCACTTCTTATAAATTTCCTTAGGGATTTTTTAGTTAGCTGTCAGTAGTTTAGCACCGAGTTTCAGAAGTTGAAAGAACAAAAGGACATATTTTCCGTAAAGTTTTAAATGAAGAAAATTGATACGTTGAAATTAATTTTCGTCCTCAGGTAAAGGTTTTGGGGAGAAAAAGCAAGAATGTAAAATTATGTTGAGAAAATAAATTTAATTTCAATGAATTCTCAGTTTTTTTAAGAGAGCCGCATTTTGCAAAACCCTACTATTTAAAGTAAATGAATTCCTTTTGTTTTCAATTACTTGTTTTCGAATGTAAGCCTTTTTCATAATATCCTTCTATAGTCGCAGAAAAAAAATACAACGAAAACCGAGAAGGCGTTGAATATATAATGATGGCAAACTTAATGGGCATAAATAATGGCAGGTTCATAATTAATATTAATAAACAATACACAACTAATAAAATATGCCAGAATATACAGGTTGCCTATTAAAGTCCTGAACCACCATCCCTTAAGAACGGCGACAACTATAGTCATAAAGTGGTATCTAGGTATAGAAAGGCGATTAATAGCTACGCGATCTAGCCCCACGGCATACCCTGAGGAAATTTGTAAGATTAGCCGTTTCTGTCTCAAAACCGATATGAGATACGGAAAAAAGCCAATCGCAAAGCTGTAGAACATCATTTATTTAGTAAGAAAAGTGCATCTTGCGGAAATTAATGTCTAGATTAGACACATAAAACGTACATTTCTAAAATTGTTACGTCACGTAGTAGAAGAGTAGCTCTTATGACTATTAATCGTCTTATTAAATAATATACTTTGTGTGTGTGTAAGGGGGGGGAAGGTCATTTCCTTATTGCCTTATTTTGTATATTTTTTAGATCTTTCAATCAATTGCACATGTCTATTACCTCTACCAATTCTATGATTTGCCATATTTACTCGCATTACTTCATGGTGTCGTATTTTCATTGTTGGCGAGTGCATGCTGCTTTTAAAACTGCAAACATCTTCGTTTAGTTTTAATTTCACGATGCATTTTCTTTAAGAATTTCAATCTCTCATCAAATGGTTTTGGAAAATTGATATCCTTTATTTCCCGAGTAATGAATCTAATACTTTCGAAATCAGTTTCATGAAGTACCACGAAACTTATAGCATTGAACAGATATACAAAAAAGAATATTTTTTGATGTAAATCTGATTTTATCGACATTGTTTATAACTGTTTCAATTTTTTTTACACTAGACCTTAAATGATTAAATGATGATCTCCTGTACGGTTTTCCTGAAAAAGATGTAAGAAATTATTTTATCCGAGTGTGTTGGCGCTGCAATCGTTTTTGCATTTCATCTTTCTTGTGAAAAAACGCTGATAACGTCGCATGAATAAATTGATGAAAGTTTCGAGAATTTTTTTGACGTGAATGTTTCATTATTTGCAAGTAACAGGGGCACTTTAAGAAGAAAAGAAGCAATGACACAAATTCTACGCATGTGCATAGAAAATGCTTTCAATCTTTTACATTTTCACAAACGATGCTTCATGTGTAAGGATACAGTAATAGTTTAAGCGAACTTTTTCGACTATTTTGAGCGTGGGATGGTGCATCGCTATTTTAAGAGCTCAAATGCGACTAAACAAAAATAAATATTAGACTTTTCAATCAATTAGCAATTTTTCATTCTTTTGATGGGAACGGTTTTTATAAACTCTATAATTTTGTGAGTTTATCATACTGTGTTTTCGACATGGATACGCCATACCTTATTTAGTTTCTTGTAAATTGTGTGTTTAAACAAAGGCGGACAAAAATTGTAGTCGGGACAATGAATTGTTCTTTTCAGGATGCAGCGTGCAGGAGATGGAAACCGTCTGTATTGAGTCTTGACTACAGACAATGTACAAGAATCAATTTCTTAGATACTCATGAATTATACGGAATAGACAAGTATCCATTAAAAAATGATAGCGAATGTTGATCGAAGGATCAAATTTATCAACAAGTGTTTACGTATCTATGGTGACAATGTATGCATGCGTTTATTATATAACCTACCTCACTGAACTTTTCTTTTTGCGCATTTTTGATTCATAGATTATGCAACTATAAAACAAACTGTATACTTAAAATTATCGGAAAAGCATAAAGCAAATATTTTTCTTTTGAAAATTTACATTTAATAAAAAGTTTTGTTGTAGTTTGTGATATAAAAGTTTTTCGATAAACACTTTAAAGCCAGAAATATTGATGATTGTGGTTTCATATTTCGAGAGCTTCGCAAACACAAATTTTCTAAGACGATATACATATTGGCAGAATATTTTTAATAATTTTTTTGTCGTTTTATAAAACGATAAAAACAATACAGTGAAACCTCTTCGAACGGCCACCCCTGCATAGCGTCCACCCCTCTTAACGGCCAATTTTTCGTGGCACGGATTTTTCGGCCCATAGACCTAATGTTAAAATAACCCCTAACAACGGTCGCCCAACCCCTTTGAACGGCCGCCGGGTGGGTTCGTCCACTCCATTTAACAAACGCATCGGCTAGAGATTTACTTTTAAAACTGAAAAACGAACTTGGGAAAAAATGTTTTTTTTTTCTGAGAAGGGTAGAAACTTAAGACAGTCGCAAATTGTATCCTTTTTTCAAAAAATGTAAAAAATTACTAAATAAAGTATAATATTTTTTGTTTAGATAAGTCTCAAACTTCATTTTAAATAAGAAATAGGTGTCAGACTTGTTTATATTAGGTATTATAGCAATTATCTTGTAATTGTAACGAAAGCCCTTCAGAGCGGCCACCCCCTCTGAGCGGCCAATTTTTCTCGGAACGGAGGGGTGGCCGCTCAGAGAGGTTTCACTGTATAACGATATAATATATTAATTAAAATAATAAACGATATAAATATTTTTGTTTTAGAACATTATTCTTTCTGCTTCCTTTATGTAGAATAGAAAAGTTTGTTTAAAAAATGATACAAGAAAAATTTGCTACATATTCAAAATTCTTTTATTTTTAAATCAGTTATACTTAAAGTAGTTCAAAATCTAAAAAGAAACCTGACAGGGATTGAAATAAGGTGAAAAGAACACTTACGAAAGAAGAACAAAATTTTCAGTTCCTGTAAATTTGCTAATAATGTTTTAATGATTTACTAATTAAGCACAATCTTTCGGAATAAGAAAGAACAAAAACATAACTTTACTATGAAAGTTTTGAATGCAGATAATTTAAACGCTGAAATTAATTATCGCCCTAGATGTCCTTAACTCAGATTTTGGGAAGAAAAAGTAAGATTATAAAGAATTAATTTGTTGCGGAACTTAATACAAATACAATAAATTCTCCTTTTTTACTTTCTCGTATACGAAGTACACAAAGAGAAAGTATTGTAATCGTCAAAAAATTCGAACTCGAGATTTTGACGAATCTCCACGTTTTAGACCTCCCTGAGTCCGAAAAACACAATTTTGGAATCATGTATGTCTGTGAACACGATAACTCAAAAAACTATTAGAGCTACGGGGATGAAATTTGGTATGTGGTCTTGAAACATAATTTGTAGGTTTCTATCAAGTTTTGGAAAAAATGCGTCAATGGGAAGTCTGTCTGTCTGTATGTCCGCGGTTATGTGAATACTATAACTCAAAAACTTGAATAGCTAGATGGATAAAATTTGGTACACTGTTTTATCGTCATGAATGTAGGTCCGTATAAAATTCTGGCCAAATCCGTCAAAAACTGGCATTCAAATTGCATATTCAATTTCTTTTAATCCGATTCTCCTGCGCATGCGTACTGGTAGCAATCTGTTATCGTTGTAAATTTTATTTACAACAATAAATAATGTTTACAAACATGAATTGTAACAATTCTTTTATTGTTGTAAATAAAATTCAAACTGATCTCATTATTTCAGCAAATCTTTTATTCACGCGCTTTTGCAATTGTTACAGTTGTGGTAGCATCAATTGTTTTCTTGGGAATTCAATTCCAAAGCAGAATTTTAGCTTTAGTATTCATTGCATTGCCTATTTTATCGCACCTCCTTCAAAGTAATATTTTTTTGAAACGTGGCAACAGATATTTGATTTCAGGTTTGTTGGTTTGCTTCACTTTCTCGTATACGAAGTATACAAAAAGAAAGTATTGTAATCGTCAAAAAAATTCAAACTCGAGATTTTGACGAATCTCCACGTTTTAGTATACGAGAAAGTTTAGGGAAGACCACTCCCGCTGGTTTAAAAGACAGCGTTAATTTTCAAATGTTTTCAACATAATGCAGAGACAATCAATTTCAGATAATGAACTATTTATTTATCAAATAACTGCTTTTAAATTAAATATAAACTCTTTGTGTAATATCTTTCTAATGCCACAGAGAAGAAAGACAGCAAAAACTCAAAAGGCTATATTAGTATAATAAAGGTAAACTTTGTCTGCATAAATTGTGAACTATGCTCAGAGTATTCAATGGTTTTTATATAGTTTTATTTGTTTAATTCTAATTTTTAAAGTTGGATTTTGTAATCAATTTTACACTTACTTCCTGATGTGCTAGAGTTTTGAAATTTTGTACATTTATGTATTTTCGATGAAAAAATACACTGTTTTAATATTGTCAAAACTTAATCATCAGTTAATCGATTAATTTTAATTAAATTTTGATTCCTTACTAGTGGCCCACATGGTAGTAAATTTGAGCAAAATCTGATTTCGAAATTCCATATGATTTCACTAATGAAATATAAAATGAAGGCTAGAAAGTAGAAAATAATTAGAATAAAAAAATTTTCTTTTTAGTATTTAATAAAAGTGTGTTTTTAAAATTCTTTTTGCTAAATTTATAGTTCACATTTTCAAATCCTGGGTGTCATTAATAAGCTAATTTTTTCGATTTTTCGAAAAATTCTGATCATTCTAGCACTTTAGTTATTCCTCAGATAATACACAGGGTGTCCGAGAATTGTTGGACGCATTTCTAAAATTAATAAAAAAAACTAATAATGTTTCAACTACACATTTTTTAAAAATGAGAGCGCATTTTAAAAAGAATTTTTTTTCAGATAGGTAATACGCCGTTTCGGTGGTCCAGGAGGTCGTAAATTGCTGGAAATCAAAAATTTGTTTATAGCCTTTATCTACGAAAATATTAGAACTGGAGCCTTCTCTGCTATCTCTCAAATATAGCAGAGAAGGGGTTGTCTAATTAGATAGTGAAATGTTTTTGAAATGTGTCCATCAATTCTCGTACACCCTGTATTTTCATGGAAACTCAAAACTATTTCTTCGTTCATCAACCTGTGGAAAATTCCTTTTGATTTCAAAATTTTGACTTTCTAGAAGCATCATGGATTAATAGAGCTGAAGGATGATGAAAGTTTGGGAGAAACGTCTTTATCTGATGCTCCAGATCAAATTCTTAGAAGGTAGATGGAATTTTGAACTATGACGTTTCTGGTAACCGTCAACATATTCGATTTATTCTAATCTTAGAATACATATTTTGGGGGAAATCCAGGTTTTCGTGAAATGGTTTTGGAAAGATAGTATCTAAGAAGGAAACCATCAGTTTCACGAAGCGAATGCTTTATCTGTATTATCTGTATTTTCGTATATGTTCAGAATTCCACTTTCAATTTACTTCTGAAACATTCCAGAAAGAAACAACTGAAATTTAAAGAACAATAAAAAGATTTTAAAATAAAAAAAATCTTTTTTTTATCTTTGTAAATTCATAATCAATCAGAAGTTTTTCCATTTCTATGAAATGCATAGTATACAAAAGTAAATGAAGTTAAAAGTAACGATATTTTTAAAAAATACTAAAAATAGCATTATGTGCATTTAATGCAAACATGAAACAGCAGTATAATATACCAAATATTTCATATTATATAATACATCTCGCAAATCATTTCAACTAACAAAAGATCAATAAAAGATTAATCTTTAGTGCAAATCGGCTTTCACCAATAAGCAATATTTTGTATAACTGATAATTTACCTAATTAAGTTATTAATTAAGTATAACTAATTACTTTTTATTAGGTATTATATAATATTTCTTATTATATAATACCTCTCGCAAATCATTCCAACTAACAAAAGATCAATAAAAGATTAATCTTTAATGCAAATCGGCTTTCATCAATAAGTAATATTTTGTATAACTGATTTAATTTTATTAAACAGCAAACCATTTAGAAAGAAATAATCATCGCGTAAATTCTTATTTCCTTTTAAAGAGCTGAGAAATAAAATGCTTTTCAATTTTTTTAGAAATGGAAATGATAATTTTCCAGATCGAACTGCTAAAAAAATTACCTTATCCTTATATTGTTGACACACGACTGATTTAGCAGGAAACCAACGTTAGTAATTTCAATGAATTGATGTAAGTTTTGTCTCATTCTTTTAGTCTTGAATTTTGAGTAACTTTCATTACTAGTTCGTCTCTCTACGAAACACATCATATTAGAGTGATAATATTTTTACATTGGCTTACTTTTCTTTATTGCTTGATGCATTATGCAAAAATCGTTCAAAAATCTCTACAGGACAGAGCTACAAAATTTGGCACGTAGTTATTTCTTGGATAGTAGGACCCCCACTATAAAACGGTATACCAAAATTTTAATTAGACTTTTAGATAATTTAAAATTAATCAAAATTTAACGTTTCTTCAATAACTTCGGGCCATTTTCTAGCAAAAATCATTTTAAAACCACCTTAAATATTAAAAAAAATAGTTTTCTATTCATATTAATTTTATTACGATGCAATTTTTTAAAACTTTAATATATTTTTCGAAATTTCCTGGTCAACGGCTGATGCAATAGATTTTTACCTTTTATTCTCTACTGAAATGCTTAGTAGTCTGTTTAATGGTGGAGTTGACTTTCACAATATAATCTTTAAAAATTAGTAAATTTACATCTCGCAAATATTTAATTTTTTAAGACTTTCTTGGGCACTTCTGTTCAATTTCAATGGGAGTATTTTGAATTTTGTAGTTTGTATAATTTTATGAATCTGTAAAGCTTGATTTAGAAATGGTGGCGAAATAGTGCTATAAAAACGCGGCATGCATAGGTCTACAATTAAGCCAGACGAACTAAACCTAAAACATTATCCAACTACAATATTTTCGAATAAGGTTCAATTTATTTCTGTTTTTAAAATAACCTTAAAATTTTACTGTAACATTTATTCTGAAAAATGATACTTATTAAAGAAGTTTCAATTATAGCTTGTGGGGAAAAAATTGATTTGATAAACATTTTCCAAGACAGTTTCATTACGATTGTGGATTCGTGTTTATCAATATATTTTCTTAAACAAATATATTGTATTAAAACTAATAATATTGGACGAAATCTTTTAAAGTTCATTTATACCTTGTAAAATATTTAGTTACAGAGAATTGTTCTCGCTGCTACATTTAAAAGATAGAAAAAGTGAAGTTTGTTAGAAGAAATTACACAAAATAAATTTCTTAGATATTTCAAAACTCTTCTTTTGTCAAACCATAATTAATGACCATAATTAAAAGTAGTTAAAAGTTTCAAAGAAGTTATAGAAAGGATGAAGATACTAAATAAAATAAAATGGACGCACACGGGAGGTACAAGTTTTCACTTCTTGCAAATTTGCTTTAAATTTTTTTAATGAGTTAGTGATTGAGGGACAATGTTTCAGAAGCTGAATGAACAAAGGGAATACATATTCCATAAAGTTTTAAATGAAAGATAATTTAAACGTTGAAATTAATTGTTCCCCTATGTCCTCGTTTTAGGATCTTGAGGTGGAAAAGTGAGAACATAAAATACAATTTGTCAAGAGAATAAATTTAAATTCAAAGTATTATCCTATTTTAAATAAAAAAAAAAAAGAAAGGGAATTCGAGTCTCTAGTCCAGAAACATTTGTAACATGATAATCTTTTAGGCTTAAATCGTCTGCTTTATCTTCGTCTGGCCATACTAGCCGTTAGTTCTATGAAGTAACTTGATTTTTGCATCCTCCAATTAGAGTAGGAATATCACTCCAATTAGTAGGAATATCATTCAAATTAGGTAGATAGCACTCAAATTAGAGAATCTGCAGTCATCAGGTCACTCTGTTAGTCACCGTCATCATAGAGAATCACTCCAAAGAGTAAATCATCAATCTCAAATTAGAGTAGAATATCAAAGATATATCAATAGGTAGGTAGGAATATCATTCAAATTAAAATGGAATATCGCTCAAATTAGAGTCGGAATATCACTCAAATTAGGTAGAATAGCCTAAAGGTATTATAATGTTAATGAAAGCAAAAGTAAAATTCTGCTTTGGAATTAATGTCTAAAAGAAAGCAACTTCTTTTAAAACAAAAGTTTAACAGTGGCAAAAGTCGTGGATGAAAGAATAAAACTGGTTGAATTTCATTACAACAAAAAACTTGTCTAAATGTGCTTAAAATTAATTTAAAAATTATTAAAACTAGAGAAAAAAATTGCATGGAAAAAAATTGGGTATAATTGAAAAGCTAATTTTTAGTAGATTATAAAAGGTTTGTACGTTAATATGGCTAACATGGGTTATTGGGGAAAACGATTTAAAAATTCGATGAATTTGTAATTAATTAAAATAATAAGATTTTGAAAAACCCTTTCTTGTAGTGAGCACCTAGTACACAGGAAATAACACGTACCAAATTTTGTAGCTCTAGGTCAAACATTTCTCCCTGTAGAACATTGCATTCTGTCCGTAGCGCATCATGCAATTTACAGAAAGTGTGCTGGCCTAAAAACATTATGTCAAAAAGTAAAGCACCAGTTTTTAACTATTTTTGAATTTCGACGAATAGAAGTCCTTGTAACAACTATTTTTTAGTTTAATTTTAAATTCCACGTATGAGAAGCATGTCAAAAACTAAGAAAACATTGTAGGTATTGTGGTAGCCGGACTTAAGGGCATGAATTTGGAATAATTCAAAGAATAATTTTAATAAATAATAAACAGGTAAGAAAATGTGCCAGGAGACATAGGAATATGAATTGCTATAAGTTTAAAAGATCGTAATTCACCTTATCAATTCCAGGGGGTCATTAATTATGAAATATTTGCATATAGATTTTAATATGAGCATTTTAAGTATGGCTTAGATAATTCACTTTATTAACACAAATATTTCTTCTCTTATCAGTTTGAGGAAAGATCCTTTTACTTTCAAACTCTTGAGATTTCTTCCAGGATGATGGATTAATCAAACTAAGCATGGTGAAAATGTGCGACGAACCAGTTCATCTGGCGCTGTAGACCAACTTTCGGGATACTTTGGAGAAGATAGATGAGTTTTCAAACTACAGCTCTTTCGGAAACTGTAAACACATTCGCCCCATTTCAAATCTAAGTTACATGTTCTGTAAGGTTTTCATGAAAGATTTTAGAAAACTAACATTTTGACAAATCTAACGCAATCAAAAATAAGTCTTATAGAAAGAATTTGAATTTTTCAGATGCTTTAATCAAACTGACTAAGCTTTAAGACTTTAAAGAAACTAAGCATAGTGAAAATGTGCGACGAACCAGTTCATCTAGTGCTGTAGGCCAATTTCCATGAAACTTCGGAGAAGATAGATGACTTTTCAAACTACAGCTCTTTTGGAAACTGTACACACATTCGCCCCATTTCTGGTTTAAGTTACGTGTTCTGTAAGGTTCTCTGGTTTTCATGAAAGATTTTAGAAATCTAATATTTTGGCAAATCTAACGCAATCAAAAATAAGTCTTTTAGAAAGAATTTAAATTTTTCTGATGCCTTGATTTTAAATGGTTGGTATTAAAACTTTTTTTTTAAATCTAAATTTCATAGAGTAATGAAATTAGTCATTTCAATCAAAATTTTGAAAAGCTGCAATAAAATCTTTAATAGTAAATCTTCAGCAAACAAATTTCTATAATAATTTATAAAGAAAAGTCAAATGCCATGTACTATATTTTGTTAGATATGAAGTGTTTTTATTCAAATGAAAGTTTATAAAAGTAAACAGATTTGCTTTGCACCAATTTATATATTTATTTATTGATATTTACTGAGAATAACTTGAGACGTATCGAACATGCCTCAGCAAGAACTAAATTTTAAAATAAACAAACAAACAAAAAAAAAACTCGAGGCAAAATTTATCATTGAATAATGAATGTGTAAAGTAGGCCCACCGTGAAAAAGTAAACTGAAGTATGGCAAAGCCCAGGAGCTTGAATCGAAGAGAGAAGGTTAAGGTTTTTATCCTCTGACTGCACTCTTGGATTAGATTATTAAAAAAAACTGCTAGATCAATGTGCGTTTTAACAACAAACTGCTTGTTGTTGTCGGTCTGGAGCTGGAGATTTTTCTGATTTTCCTCCAAGCAAAACACAAATATGGGCCAGTTTCCTCTAAAAGTCTTCGAAGAGGACAGCTCTTATGTATAGCAGCTAAGTCTTACTTCTATCTCAGGTGGTACCTAAGTGCTCCAAAGTCTCTTTGACCAACAAAAGATGCCATGCTTCCCCTTTGCTACGAGTCTTTTAATCATCTTTTTGGCTAGATTTGCTAGACCAATTGGGATTAGAAACACTTTGAATATAAAAATCAATTACTTCGAAGATGCTATTATCTTAAGAATTATAGGATTAATTGGTGTTTAAAGGTCCATTTATTTAATATTTGTTTTTTTCAAAAAGAAAAATAAAGCTGAGTAAAAACAAGGTAAGCGTATTAATAGATAAAATAGATGTATAATATATTATTAAATACATTTGTTTCTCTTAAAAAACTTATTGGAAACTAAAACCCATTTCCCTAACAATAAATACAGTGGACTTTCAGTAATCCGGCGCTGCACCAATGTGTTCCCTCTTATAGCCAGCGTTTTCAGTAAATCGAGTGGGAAGCACTAAGTGGGACATTCGCGATCACGCCGTTCTACTCCATTTGGCGCATATGGCTCCAAAACACTGCGTCAATGCAAAAATCCGATGAGAACTGGTATATTCCAGGGACAAGTTTGGAAATCCAACATTGTTTGTTTTCCATTCGGCGCATTGGGTCATAAAGGTGAAATGCGATCTGCGGGAGGGGAGAATGCTCTCTCCAAAAAGCGAAACCTACTCGTAGGGGAGGGGAGCATGGGTGGTAAATAAGGGCGGGGGGAGCCGTTTTGAAAGCGGGGGGGGGGGCGTAGACGCAGTAGCCCTAGTGGATCAGAGCAGAGCCTTCTAGATATCAAGGCCAATGACAACATTTTTTTGGCGAGTGTGACGTCACGCCCGCTGGGTACGCATTCAATATTTCGCTGACGCATCGTCTTGTCATTTCCTTTTCCCGTCGTATGGTACGAACGTCAGTTCTCTGTTGTTCTTACTGTTTTTTCAATTTTTTAGTAGAAAAAACATGGTTAACATTTGCTGTGTGCCGTACTGCAAAGGAAATTATAAAACAGGTCCCAAGGTATCTGTGTATAGCTTCCCTAAAGAAGATGAACTTCGATAGCGATGGATTACTTCCATAGACAGAAAGAACTTCGAACCCAGCAAAAACAGCAAGGTAAGCTATTCCATCGTTTGTATTCATATTTTCATTCATTTTCAAGTACTTGCTTAATGACTTAATTGTAAGAATAATCACGTCATGAGTCACGTCTCTAGAGGGCTATGAGTGGATCGGAGTGCCTGTAGGTAATGGGTTTGCTGTTGGATCTGTGCTCTTAATGGCCTGGAGTGCTCCCCTCGTGAATGCCCAGCTTAGAAGGGAAAACATGTCACTGCATGCCAATGTTGTGACCTTGCGGTGACGTAAACAATTGACTGCTACTCATATTCAGAAATATCTTTTGTAATATTTATTATTATACATAGTGTAATTTTCTGTATAACTTTGTATATTTTTCATATTGTATATTTTTCAGGCTCTTTCGTTAATCCCGGAGTCTTCTGGTCTACCAGATTACTGAGAATCTACCGCATGAAGGTCTTATCCTTTATTGAAAATATTCTTTCACCAATATTCCATAGTACTGATTGAAACTTTTTTCCTCAACAAATGCTCAAAAACCGACTGCCTTTTCAGCATGCTTTAGATAAAGTATTAGGAAAAGGAAATCTAACATTTTTTTCTTCTTTATAGTAGCATGGAAATAGCATTTAAAGTAGTCACGAGGGCAAGGGTAAAGTTCTGTAGTAGGATTGGAGGGTCGTCGTGAGTTCGAAACTCGATTTTACCAAAGATCCATCGTCTAGACGGACCTGCGGCAAATTAAATCCACCGAAAAATCAAAAGAGAAATGAAAGACAATGGAAGGACTATCTGCAATTAAAACTCCGGCATAGCAAAATTATTGCTTTAAACTGTAAATCTTGTCAAATGTACATATTGCTCGTTGCCAGCTCGCTTTGCTATCCATTGTCTTACCAATTTCTATTTCTTTATGTCAGCCACTGGTGTTAAAGTTGGATAACGCATAGTGGCCGTCAAGTTATTGCAAGTTCAACAAAACGGAACAGCATTATAAAACTTCAATCTTACCAATATCGCTTGGCGGTCTGCGAAGTCTCAAGCATTCTTCAAACAAGTGGTAAACTCTTTGAATAGTATGTGATACTTTCTTCAAAGTTGGACAATATCCTTTAAAGTTTAAATATTTGCAGCTGTTTTTTCCTTTTTTTTTCGCATTACAAGGGCAATCCAATGTCTTAAAAACAGTTTCAAAAGCTTGGCAATAATCCAAAATTTTACTGCAACTTCAAAATTAGTCAAAACTTTTCCAACTACTCCTAAACTCTTATTCTAAGCGGAGCTTTTGCTTAAAATGCTCTAAATAAGTTAAATTTCCGAGGTTTTCACAAAATCCCGTTTAACACTCAGGTAGAGGAAAGTATATAGGCACTGGCACCCAAACGAATATCTAAGTCAGTAATCCGGCAAAAATGAATTGAAACAAAATAAATAATTAAGTAAAAACATGCAGCTGTTTTACTTTTAGTTCCATCGCAATTTTTCAATCTGTATTCTGCACACTTTTCGTAACCTATATTCTTTAGGAAAAAGAATAATTTCAAAATGATGTCTCTTTTAAAAGAAATTTCTATTCAATAATTTTTTAAACAGATTGAGCAATGTAAGTAACATTTCAGGAACAAATACATGTTCTAAGAGAATTAGAAAACTAATAATTTCGAAATTAATGTTTGATAAGAAAAATTAACATTCGATAAATAATGTTCAGCTAAAATGAATAATGGTCGTGGATTTTTTTTCACAGTTTCCTCAACAAATATATTTTATGAAAGAGAATAGATACATTGCCGGAATCTTTTTAAAAGTTCATTTGCACATCTTGTAAAAATATTTGCTCTGAGGGAATTGTTCTAGCTGCTTCATTATAAAAGAGAAGAAATTTACATAAAAGAAATAATAGAAGAGCTAATGTGTGTGTTTCAGCATTTCAGAATCCTTTCTATTTTAAAGCAGTTATAATCAAAGTAGTTAAAAGTATCAATAAAGTTCTGAAAGAGATTTAATTTTTTTTAAAGCACAAAGTATCTCTTTGATAAAAAGGAACAAAGGTTTTACTTTTTCTAAATTTACATAAGGATTTTTCTAATGAGTTAGGAATTGAGCACAATGTTTCGTTGGATGAAAGAACAAAAACATACTTTGTCCGTAGAAAAGATAATTTAAAAGCTCAAATTAATTTTTGTTCAAAGTGTCTTCCTTTTCACGAACATATGGAAGAAAAGGAAAAATCAATTATTGGGAAATTATTAATTTAAATTTCATGCATTTTTTCATTTTACTTTCTGGTTTACGAATTAAAGCTAGATATCATAAAAAATATTAGATCTTAAGATGTTGATAAATCTTCACGTTTTAGACCTCCCCGAGTACAAAAAATACATTTTTGGAATAATGTTTGTCTGTCTGAAAACACGATATAACTTAAAAAACAACAACAATGAAATTTAGCATGTTTTCTTTGCACTAAACTTGTAGATTTCTCTAAGATTTTGAATAAAATCCGCTAATGGGAAGTCTGCCTGTGTATCTGAAATTGTGCATGTGAACACTATAACTTAAAAATGCAACAAGCTAGATGCATGCATTTTTGGGACACATGATCTTTGCATCAAAATTGTAGAACAGAGTCAAATTTTTGGCCAAATTCTTCATCGGGGTGACTATCGAATGTCTATGTGTATGCATATTAACGCGATAACTCAAAGCTGGATGCGTGGATTTTAGCAGGTGATCTTCAAGCAGAAATTTAATTCCGTGTCAAATTTAGGACCAGAGCAGTCAATGGAAATATATGCGATTTGAAAATGCATACTGAATTTTCTTCACTATATTACGAAGTTAAATACAAAATGCGTCGTTGAGTGGAATACGTGAAAGTAGGATGGAGAACTCTTCCGCTGGTTTATAAATAGAGCACTGATTGCTAACTTTCCCACCCCATTTATGTATCTGTATCATTCTCATTTCTGGAAAAGGTGTCTTTTTTGAAGCAACTGCTTTTAAGTGTGAATAATTTGTTTTGCGTTATACAGGAAATAAGAAAATAATCTGGAAAAAAAGAAATTGCTTCACATTTAATGTAAAAACTAGAAACTCCTACTTCATTTTTTTGCATAATGTCAATGCGATTTTTTCTTACTTATTTAATCCTTTAAGACCGGACGTATGTTTGTAACCAATTTGATTAAACGCCGACTGTCACAATACTTTAAACGTAAAAGCATGAATTAAATAAATCACGGATATCTCATTTTCCACGGGCCGGGAGCGCTGTTGAGAGCTGGGGATCAACTTTCTGAGATATAATTATTAAAACCACATAGAATTGCAAGGAAGAGAAAGCCACTAAAACAAACACGACTTTTATTGGCGGGGCGAAATCGCCTCTGGTTATTTACATTCTCCCCGTACAAGAGTAAACAAACTGTTGCAATTCAGCTATAGCAAAGCAATGATTATTTACATGATGATAAAGGTTCTTTAAAAATAGCCATATTCAATTGCAAGGAAGAGAAAGCCAATAAAACAAGCACGACTTTTATTGACGAGGGTGAAATCCCCTCTGGTTATTTAGTTTATCCCCGCACAAGAGTAAACAAACTATTGCGTCTCAACTATAACAAAGCAATGATTATTTACATGATGATAAAGGTTCTTTAAAAAAACACACATTAAGGAAAGGTTTATTATATACAAAATTTCACATTCAAAAAAGTTCGAATGTCCATTTGCATATATTATTTGTTTTTGGATTATTTTCCCACCAAATCTCGAATAGTATTCAAAGAGACCTGGCTGAAGATGCCTGCTCTGGATTGGTGGAAAAATTCAAGCGTCCAGTTACGTCACTCGTTGGAAGAGGAGTTACGACGCCTACTACAACTAAAAAATGGACGGTATCTGCCATGTAATGAGGAAAATATACTTATAGAGATACACAGACAAGAAAAATCCTTCTTTCCGGCGTTTACTGCACACAAATAACCAGGAAGCAGAAATATAAGCTAATGTGTAACCAGCATGATCATACGGGTTCGGCTCCTCTTAAAGGGTTAAAAAAGTTGCTTTAAGATTTTTTTTCAGTGTCTGTTTAAAGCAAAGCCAGTAAACCATGCGAAACTATCGCACATCCAACCTTCCCCTCCCCTCGAATGATTTAGACTTTTGTTGGATTGTTGAGGTTACCCAGGGAAGTATATACATAAGAAAATACCCAGAGCAAAACCGTAATGATAGTTTATTGATGTGATCGTATTTATAATACCTCTTTGTTGAGAATATTTGATACCATATTGCAATCATCGTGAATTTTTTTTTGCCATTTTTGGTATTGATACAAAAATATTATCAGATTTAGTGACTCTTAAAAAGGCTTCATAATTTACTTGATTTATATAGTTTAGTTTTATAAACGCCCCGTTTTCAAACAACACGAAGGCTATTTTGAGACGGACGTCGTAATTTTGAACCGCGGTCAGATAACGAGGATGACACCTGAGCTGGCACCCCCTTTTCAAATATTCGCACCACACCAGCGGGAAGACATTTGACAACCTACGTATGATTTAACGTGCAACAGGCCCAATACACGATGAATCTTCAGTGGAATCGAGTTTCGAGCCTTAAAGTATCTTGCTTTCACTACAACGCCTTCGCCCATCACAGAAGGCATTGTAGTGAAAGCTCTAAAGACTCGATACGAACTTAAACAACACTTACAAGAACTGTTTTTTAAAAAATGACAAAATTTGGGATAATGGAAACACTGGACGTTCTGTTCATAAAGTGATCAAAACAGTTCGCCTAAAACCTGTATTTTGGACACGTGAAGAAATTTTGTTTGTCACAGGACACGGTCCATTCCCTTCGTTCCTTCACAGCTTCCATTTATCGGATAGTGACTCTTGTGCCTGAGGAAAAGTCGTCGATACCATGCACTATGCGACATCTTGCTCATTGATTCTCTCTTGGCGTATTAAGAAACTTTCTACTTCACTGGAAAGTCTGTGGTACCAAAGAGTTCTTAAGAATCAGATTTCAAGAATAATAAACATGATTAAATTCATAATAGACAATGAAAACATAATCCGACTGGAATAATTACTCAACTGCCTTTGAACAATAATTCTAACTTATCTTACATTCCATACACTGAACATCCTTCCTTTCTCATAATTCTTTAATGGTAATAATCTCCCTAATCCTTGCATTCGACACTTAACACGCAATGGTTCCCCATCTTTACTACGTTACTCAACAACCTCTGCATTCATGTAAGCTCTTTCATGTTGTTCGCCATCATTTTCATTCATCATTATTCCCTTCATTCACACCGTGATAATCAAGACATTGTGATATTCCTTTATTTTGTTGCAAATTCTATATGTAAGCATCAGCTTTGTAATTTTTTCCTTTGAAATTCTTCAGTATGCTGTAATTTTTTTTGCAACTCAATAAAGTCCACCTTAATCTATACCCAATCGGATAGGAGCCACATGTTCTCTAGAGACGACGGTGTGGTGTTAAAGTATTAAAGGAGCTCTTCGGCTCCGAGGCTGACACCTTACCACTAGGACACCGCGGCCTCACGTGATTTATATAGGGTAGCTTTATAACACAGCAAAAAGAAAGAAAAAAAAGTTCCGAGTGAGTTGCGCTTCCATGATGTCTATGATATTTATGACAATGACGACGGAAACTTTTTAATCGAAAACAGTAGATTTTGTTAATAGTCACTTTCAAAATATCATAAATAGACAGCACGCTCTGCATAACTGTCACGTTTAACTCACGCAGACGAAAGCTCTCGCTAGTCTGAAAATGTCCGACTAAATAGCGGTGAGGCATTACACCTTGGCGATTCGCACTGGTATCCTTAGATTCGTTTCCCGTGTGGAAGTTTGGATAGGGAAGCCAGCTTAAGTGTCGTCCTCGTCACCTGACCGAGGTTCAAAATAACTAGGTCCGTCAAAAATAGCCCTAGATTTGCTTTAAAACAGGACGTTAATATAACTAACCTTAGTCTCGTTTATCTCTAGATTGTCTTTCACTACAATGTCTATGACATTTTAATTTTTCCTTTAACTCAAATTTTAAACAAACACTATTTTTTATCATAAATTGAATATGCCATTGCAGGAGACGCTTAAATATCTTATTCATTGATACCTTATTCAGCGCTGTAGGCTTCGGATTAGTTGAAAAAAAATAATGTTGACAACAGAAGTAATATATAGGATAGTAGAGATAATAAAATGGATTCAGATTGGCAAATTGGACCACAAAAATATGATGGAAAGTCGAAAAATAGGTTTCTCCTTCTTTATTTTCAGAAATTGGAAAGTAATGTGGCAAACAAGAGGTCGACTTTACAAGAGAGCCATCTACTCCTTATTTGGTGACTCACGACCTAGATTTATGCAGATGGCGCTAGCTCAGTGATTAGCAGAAAGATTAGATGAGTTGAAGGGAATCTATGTTCAGAAGGTAGAGAGATCAGGAAGGAACTGCGAGCAATTGTGCGGTATGAATGGGCCAACTGGATGCTGATATCCACAGCCGTTCGTTGAAATATATGGCATAAGCATCATGCCCAAACAAATGGTACGCAGTGGCGAAGGAGACGCCACGGAAACAAAATTTCAGTCCGTATATGTCAATTTTTAGAGATAAATGTGAAAAGGGGTAAAAAAAATCTTATCATACAACTGGCGACATCTACACTTACTATAGCACGATAGGGTCAAAAATTCCAATTATGACCTGAGCGCCATTAACCCTCGCCACTCCTCCAGGTGATACTGCCAACAGTTCAGAAAGGGATGTGACCTTGTGCTGGATACAACGACATTGGGACCCACCTCTTTCCGGAATTGAAGAAAGCTCCCAGAAGAATGCACTTTGGCACCGATTAAGAAATGAAGACAGCCGTGAAGTAGTTCTTTGAGAATTCAGGACCGGAACTTTTTCAACAAAGGTTTTTAGACTTTGTTAAGCATAACGACAAATACATCCATGCATTTGGTGATTATGTAAAAAAAAGACCTACTATTTATATACTTGTTGTTTGTATTGAATATAACCATTGTCCATAGCAATATAAGGAAGTATATCTTTTGGTTAAAGATAAAGATGCAATTTTAAAGCAATCACAGTTAATGAATAATTATATTTCCTGTGAAATATTGATAATTATAAGGAAATATTTTACGAATTACATTTTTTAGAAAGCTGTAAAGTAAAGATTTAATTCTGGTTATGTACTAAAGAAATTTCAGATACAAATTCAGAACAGCAATTTAGCACTTACCATTGATCCTTCATCAATCGTGTCTATACTTAAAACTGTGACGTGAAATCTGACAACCGTCGCTTCTCCTGAAAAGTTTAAGACAAAATTAGTCTATAAAAAGAGGAAAATTAAGGAAAAGAGTTCTAAAAATGACCCATTTTCTACTTTTATGTATATTGAGACAGAGCCTTAGATCTTTTTTTCCTTGTATATTTTCGATTGTCTTGTTTCAAATTGCCTAAAATTTCATTTCAAGAATCGTTTAAAGAAAAACGAAAATAAATATAAAGATTTCCCCTGACGCCAAAGCGATTTACATGTATTTAAGGAGAACACATTAATGAATCAAATGATACATTTTTCTTGATTTTAAGATTTGTAGCTTGCGAGAAATAAGAAGTGTTCGAATACTTTTTTACCCGTTTATACGTCTTTAAGTGTCAGCTCTATTTCTTTGGTCTCAGCTTTCCACGGAAATGTCCCGAGATCATGGCGGTATGGTCTGGAAGCATATACTATATATTTGGATTATAATTTCAAAGATAGAAAATGGCTACATAAAAGAATGAAAGAAAATAGGATTTGTGGATATCCTTTCGCTTCCTTTATTTTACCTTCTTGTACGAAGACATTATAAATATTGAAAATGAATGAAGACATGCAGTATTACTTTAAAAGTTTTCCCTAAAGATAATTATATTATTTAACTCGAAAATTCTCGAATGCTTATTAGCTAAATTTTCTTGAACTATCAATATTTAAAAAATTGTAATACACGAAAATTTTCCGATATCGGAGATAATTTAATAGCGGTACTCATTATTTTGTAAAGTCGTTCGCTCATTGCAAATTATTGCGTTAGAAGATAATCTTCTCGTATTATATTGAGATAAAGTGAAATAAATTCAAATTAAGTTAAATCCTAAAATAAATACCGTCTTCCTTTAAACAAATTAGTGTGAAATTTAAAAATATTGCCCATTAGATAAAAATGTCTTTAAATCAATACTGAAATTAAAATATCTGTTGTTGCTTATGAGAAAACTAGAAACAGTAAAAAAGCGGTCAATTCGTGCTATTACTTGACATATATTACATCCGCTTGGAGGACAAAGGACATAACGTAACAACATATCCAGTTAGATGACAACGTTGTGACATTTACCTTTTGATAATGGCGTCTCATGAAATTACCCGTTTTTATTTTAAATATTCTCATTTCCTTTTGCTAATCAATGCATTAAGGAATTGAAAAAAGTTTCTCTTTCAACTGAAAATCAGAAAAGCTTTTGTCATAAAACAAAAAAATACTGAAAGAAAACGTGGCTGTCTTAAAATTAATTATTAAACGAAAAGAATAAAACTACGTATATAACACATTTTAAAATAATTTAAAGTAGCAGGTGATTATTACAATACACTGCAAACGAATTAATATTTAAATGAAAAATGTTTCAAATAAAGATTTTATTTGCATGACTTAGAACTCATTCAATAAGTCGAAAAGTTAATCTGAATATTTTGCCACTTTTGTCCATATAATATCTTGTTCCAGTTCGAAACATATCTAGAACATTATTTGCATATCTTGCTTATAAAAGCATGCGAAGAAGCATTATTATGAAACATTTTCTGGAAAGTTTGCATAAAATCTGGAACTGAAATCTGCATTTGAATGGAACGCAGTCACCGATAAAAATTCGGTAGGAAATTGAATGGCTCGATAACTATAAATTGTAGCTATTGAAAAAGTCACGCTGTCGAATAAAACCCATTTCTGATTGTCAAGATCTGCATTCGAACGAAGAAATCGCTTTACCTTTCTTCATAAATATTTATTTAAAAGGAGTTTCGACTGTTTTTGCGACGGAATAACGACGCATTTGTTATTTTGAAAGAGATTTATAACAGAAACAATTGTTATAGTTAAACTTGGCTAAAACTTTGCAACGTTGTTTGGAGTTTTTGTTAGTTCCCTTATTGTTTATAAAACTCATTATCTAGCAACCTATTTTAAGGTATATTCATATCTAAATTTGGCAATTTCTTTTAAAAAACGATTATGTTTGGATTTTATATTTCATCAGATGCAACAGTTTACCTTTATTATGAATCTGTTTGAATTATTGTTTAAATTGATTTAGAAAAAAAGTTATAAGCATTTATTTATTTCAAAGTAGAAAGTATTTATTCCATTGTGATTTTCTCAGTCACAGAATTTTGTACTTTTTCAACTGTTATAAATGTAATAAACCCAGAAGTTTAAACTCTATATGTTTTAAAATTATTTTTTGCAAGTTTTTTTAAAGTTAGTAAAAGAGACCCATTTTTAATTTAATTATATAGCTGTTTTCTATAAAAATATTGGTGAGCAAATATGAAATTGTACATAATATTCATGAAATATAAAAAAAATTGATTTTTTTTGTCATAAGTCTTTTTAGAAAAGTTTTATAAAAGTCTAATTCTATATAAGAATTTTATATTGATATTATGACTAACAAAGTACAGATATGACTAGCTGTTTTTCAAATCTCGTGTTTGAAAGTAAAATGTATAAAGTTTTATCACATTTCTTAATCGCAAACTAAAATTTTTTTATTAATATTTTTTTAGTGTTTTAGAGGAAATTAGTTGAAATTGAAATGCATTAATACGGCTCTAACAGTAAGTTTTAGTCTTCGGTTTAAAAAACGTTTCACATATTACTAAAGTAAAACTTCGATTAAACGCCAGCTTCCCTGTCAGTTTTATAGGAATAATTAAAGCAAAATTGCACTAAATACTTTTTAACGAGAATATTCATTTCGTTTAAAATAAAATATTTTTAAATTTTCGTGAAGTTTCCTATCTCTATTTAAATTATATTATGTATGGAACTTTCTAAATGACTTTTTAAAAACACATAGGTTGTGTATAAAGTAAATTATTTACAAAATGAGAATAAATTTGATTAGACCGCTTTTAAGAGACTGAAAATATGGTTCGTATTACACTTTCGCTTGCATTTTATATACGGTATACTTTTATTACTTACTTATGCGGTATGTCCTTCAATAAATATTAGGTGTTATCTAATGAAAATTGTATCAGATAAAACTACACGAGCAAAAGAATGATGGCTAAACGTTAATTATGAAAAAATTTTTGCCATCATAATTTAAAGGATTCTCACATTTAATACAAGAATAATAAAGTAATGCAGCCTGATTACAATTTAGAATTACATTGAAATAAAAAGAATTGTACCAGCGTACTGTAGTGGCTAGAGATAAACGAAGAGCCTACATTTTTTTCAATATGGCATTATAAATTTGAATTCGAGGCAAATAATACTATTGAAAAAGAAGGTAATTTTGTTCGGTTTGCATCATGCTCTTTGCTGTTGTGTCATTACTAATATAACAGCCCAGATCTGTCTCTCACTGATCCGGTTACGCTCTGACGTCACCAACAATAAAATTCGCGCCATAGCACTGCGAGACATTAAACAGCATTATTTCATTGTTAGAGCACCTAAATTTCAGTAATTTTAAATTTAAAAGAGTAATTGTCGTTCTAATTTCAAATTTAATAGCTGTAAAATAGTGAAATAAAAGTTCTATCGATTGATATAAAAATTATCTCGCTATGGTCAATAATTCCCGAGAAATTTTAAATTATATTAATCATATAGTTCAAATTAATTTCCGTTTTTTAATAGAAAGTATTAAATCACGTCAGTTGTATATCATGCGCGTGAAAAAGTTTGGACGCCACGATGCATCTCATTATTTATTGCAATCGTGATGATATAATTTGATAATATTTTTCCGCAACATTAAAATTTACACAAAGACATCTGAAGCACAAGGAAAATTGTTAAACAACGAAAAATACTTCACACGGAATGTTGTTTACCAAAAGATTTTTTGAATAAAGAAATATGTAATTAATATGTAAATAAAAAATATTTCCTGTCATAAAAGATATGTTTATTTTATTTGTTTTCAATCAATGTTAAACATTACTCTAGCATATATATATATTTAAACACGTCAAATTTGACGGAAAATCTCTCGAATGAAGAGGCAATTTGCACCCGTCATACCATGATTTTCTAGTCTTTTAAGAGACAGCGTCATCCTTGCGTATAAAATACGACAAAATCTAGGGTGGTGCATTTTAATTTTGACCACTACTATATGAATAAATTTGTTAAATGAAATAAACCCTGCAAAAATAAGTAAATAAGTACCATTTTCTTTTGGAGGTTGAAGATTGTCATAATCTTGTGGATTCTGGGGTAGAACTGTATCAAATTCTAAAATTTCTGATCTGAAACGAAAATATTTTTCCAAAATAAGCAAATAGAACATTTCAAATTTTTAAACCAACTTTTCAGAGAGAACTAATGATTTTGAAATATATTTCTGCAGATTTGCATGGCACAAAGAGCACCATAATATTAATTCTAGTTTTTATCACATCTCATCTAAAACATCTGATTTGCAAACGTTTGAAAGCCAGATCAACCCAAACAGAAAATTTATCACTAATTTATATCCAAATCATCTAAAAATTTTGGGTACTACAGAGGCTCTTCGCACACTTTTTCAGATGATTTTGATTGTATTTACACAGAACTATTTAACATAATATTTTTGTGTTTTAAATGTCCAATTTGATACCCCGTATTCTTAATAATCTTTCTACATCGTTACATTCCTCTTGAACAACTTTCCAAAGCCCACAAAGTTTTGTAGGTCGATGGTTGAATAATGCACTTTTTCGAAGTCCAAAATCGCAAAAATTGATGAGTGATGCAGAACTATTTACCAGGAATATCAGTGAAGGGTATAGTCTTAATACCCATTTCTTGTTTTATTTTTTCCAAGAAATTAACATTAGATTGTGATTTGTGACTGTTTGCTTTGTATTGGTGTAGTTCTACTGATTGATGGGATTGTGGGTAAAGACATGGTACTTCATATTTGAAGATTGCGGTTAAAATATTCTCCTTTTATTTTTCCATTATATGAAAAACCAGCAACAATCATAATTCCCATAGAAAAATTGTTTTTAGATTCCTTGAACCATGTTTTAATATTTTTCCTCCTCTTTTATGATAATAAACTGATCTTTTTTTCTTGCATTCATTTAAACAGACCCAAGCGTCATCTATTGTTACGACTGTTGGCTTCTCGATTGACGTTCATAATACTTCTTTTAAGACTAAACAAACATTTATTAGAACATTAAAACACAACTATTACACTTCGTATCTGCGTACATCGTAACTTCGTTCAACTGTACTCGTACTCGTCTCGTCTCTTTTTTTAAAATCAAATTCAAAGTAGTTAACATCTGATTGTTGCCACTTATCTGATATCATACACTGTTATAACAATAATTAAGTTAAAGTCATGCTTTTGCCAGGCATAAATATTGAATATGCTTACACAACATTTTCCCATTTTTGTCCGGATAAATGCTTTTCATGAAGAATTCTGTAGAGTGTTCTGCGTTCAGCGATATGACGTGGAGAAAGACGAAGAAAATTGTATTTTCTGGCCTTTTGAGATTCAAATCAGTGTTAATAATTTCTTTATAGTTAATACCGAGCATTTTAATGATTTAGCAACAAACCTTTGACTTGGAGGATTTTCTTTTAACATTAAAGATCTCACTTTTGCAATATTCAAAGAACTGCGTTTTGTTTTTGGATACGTATAAGGAACAAATTTTCCACTTGAAGACAAACTTTGACCATTTTTTCCTTTCTTATTAACGATATTACCTATCGTGGCTTTAGATATCGAAAAACCATGGCTTTAACAGCCTATTTTAATAACTAAATAAGATTAACTTTCTTCGCAAAGAGCAAAAACGTAGCCTTCCAGCCATCGTTTCTTTAAAACTGTTATTTTCATTGTAAATAAAACTTTTAGGTAGCAGATGATACTTATAGCTTCAAAAATCTAATTGTTGTGAAAACAGATTTTTCCAAGTAGACGAATTTTTCCTATAACGAATTTTTCCTATAACAAAAGCATCGAAAAAGATGTGCGAATAGTTTCTCTATACAGGTGCATACATGGTTATTTGCAAGTAAAAGGGGCACTGTACCAAGAGAGGAATAATTGAAATGGGTCCTGTCGATGTTCATTAAAGTTTTTATGATTTGTATCGGATTAAGAGAACATTAGTAGGACATACTGATGATACGCTACCCTCTCCAAGCTACATCGTCTCTAGATTCCTTTTGACATTTGGACAATGTAGAATCGGCGGAAAATTAACGTTGGTTAAATTTTTCTACGTTGGTTACGTATTTAACTGTGAATGCTTTATTATCATTGATATATGAAGTAGGAGTCAATGAAAAATGTTTAAAGAAGTTTTTCGTGTGGAATTTAAATACTATTTTTTTATTGATGAAAGATAATAAATTTTTTTATATATTTGTTTATATTTGACTATGCATGTGAATATGTGAGTTTATATTGATAAGGAACGCATGAATTTTCATTGGTCTATGGCCGCCAGATATTCAAGAACCGGCACTGTGGAGCCGTAGCACAACATATTTATGTCCGAAATCTATTAGTCATGTGCGCCTATCGCAATGCATTTCTTTGTAATGTAGGAAGGTTATTTTATATATGAATCTTGTATTACTTTTTTTGTCTTCAGTTCATCGCGAATAATTCGATTTCAAGTTAACTTATAAATTAGCGTTACTCCTTAGTAGTTATAGTACTCGTTGGGGCCGCGGTGGCCAGGGCGTGACGACCTGGGGCAAAGGGGGTATAGATGCCCCAGGCACAAGATTTAGGGAGCGCCATGGAGTATTGTACATTTAATGTATTTATGACGTTTTTTAAAGCATTACTGCCATTATGCATTTATGCCATTTTTTAAAGCATTACTGCCGTTATGTATTTATGCCATTTTTTAAAGCATTACTGCCGTTATGTATTTATGCCATTTTTTAAAGCATTACTGCCGTTATGTATTTATGCCATTTTTTAAAGCATTACTGCCGTTATGCATTTATGGCATTTTTTAAAGCATTACTGCCATTGTGCATTTATGGCATTTTTTAAAGCATTACTGCCATTATGCATTTATGGCATTTTTTAAAGCATTACTGACATTATGCATTTGTGCTATTTTTAAAAGTAAAATATAATAAAGGGGTGTAAAAGTAATGCCATGCCCCGGGAACCATTTATGCTTTTTAAGAAAATGACAACTGAGGTAAAAAAATGATATTATTCCCTGGGCTCCACTTATTCTTGCTACGTTACTGGCCATTTTGAAAAAACGTTAACGCGTTTATGTCACTTTTCAAAGACAAACACGATGAGGAGTCTAGAAATACCATACCGTGGACGCTGTTCACACAGACTAATCCACTAATGATGACGGGAGAGCGAAAAAAATTCATATTATGACTCTGGCGCCACTTACCCTCGCTGCGCCACTGGCAATGGCCTAATGGTAAGGTCTCGGCTTCGGGATTGGCGGGTTCCAGGTTCGAAACCCGATTCCATTGAGGGTCCGCCGTGTATATATGTGGGCCTGTTGCGCGCCAAATCATACGTAGGTGTTCAAGCGTCCTATAGCTGGTGTGATGCGGAAGCTTGGAGAGGAGGTGACAGCTCAGGCGTCGTCCTCGTCATTTGACCGAGCACCATTATGAAGTCCGCCTCAAAATAGCTAGTACTCATTGAGACCGCGGTGGCCTTATGGTAAGGTCTACTTTTAAGTCCGTACCAAAATAATCCTCGTCTTGCTTCAAAACGGGACATTAATATAACTAAACTAAACTCTAGTACTTATTAATTAGTTCTACTTTACCTCGAAACTTTTAGAAGAGTAGTCATATGTATCAGAAGCGAAAAGGCATGCCCAAATTTCAATTTTACAGCCATATCGAACACTAGTTTTCAGGATCATTGATCTGCAAAAGAAATGAAAGATCATTAAACAAAAGTTTGCAAAATTAATGTTCAATGAATATTATATCGAAAGCTTTTTACAGCATAAATAAAACTAAGAATTTCTCTAAAAATATTACATTTTATGGAAACGAGATCTATTTACTGTTTGACAAACAGAAAAACACACAATTCCAAAATTTCTTTTCAGACTCCGGAGATAAAAAAAATTGTAGATTCATCAAAATCTCTAGGTGGGAGTTTTTGAAGATTACGATACTTTATATTTGTATACTTCGTATATGAAAAAGTAAAAAAAATGCTATCTTGAAGATCTCTAGGAAAGGTAAATTGGGATACAATTACAGCAAGATAGATGACAGTCGAGAGATTTAGATACATAACATTTCGTACTGATCGTTTCAAAATGCCAAGACTAGCACTTTTTGACGCTTTTGCGCAATGAGAAGGATGAGTTCATTTCCGGAGTTTTTTGTTAGATCACATTAAGTAAAATGTAAATATCTCCCTCTCCATTTCTTACTTCACCCCTATTTTGGTGAAATCAACTCCGCCTGGCACATGCGCAAAAGCGCGGAGGGTTTCGGAATACGAGAATCATCTCTATCACTTATAAGCGCACTTTATAAGTGACATTCTCATACGAAATATACTAGAAGAGCGAGGATAGAAAAGTCAAGATTTTAAATTTTGTTAAACACTGTGATGAATCAACTCGATTACCTTCCATCTGTTACACATTCTTTAATTCAAAATTGTTCTTTGCATTAATGATTCTCTCTTCCGTGCTGTTGGTGGTTACAGTCATTTCTCTTAATTTAGGTTTAATTACTGTCAAGCTAATGCCATTCCATTTCACAAAATACTTGCGGAAATTGAGATATCGATCACTGAAATTCCTTTAAATTGGCTTTGGTGGTGTATATTTACTCGAAATTAAAATGAAGGACAGCTTATTAACATCGAAGAGCAGTTGTAATTTGTATTGGATGGAAAAGTCGAGCATTCTTTTAAGCTTTAGTGAAAATATTTGGAATCGAAAATTGTTTTCTTTTATTACTGTTCGGTGGTGAAGGAATTTTGCTGGTTATCAACTCTCGGTGAAATAGTTTAGCTGAAGGCATGTCTGAAATGAGTATAATTAACTGAAAATTAGTTGAAGTTTATAATCTGATTAATTTGAATAAAATTCTTTCCCCAGCTAAAGTGATTTGGGATCGAATCGACGCTTTCTGTACTAGATAATCATATTTAGTAACTAAATTCGTGCTTGTCGTATGATTATTCAATAAACCAATTTGCCTTTTCGACGTAACATCTATGTACAAAGTAATAAAAGTTTATACCATGAAATATAGGTAAAAATTTTAATTTGATTAAGTTGTTAAATGCGACACCAGGCCCTGAAATCACCCCACCACTTACGTTCACACAAGAGCTCTGCTAAATTATCTAAAATTTTTAAAGAAAATATGAAAGTTAATTAATTAGTTGGAGCCAATTTCAGGTCGTCATATGTCAGCACGAAATAGGGTGTGCGTATATTTTGGTTGCGTAGTTGCTAACTACATCTTGTGTATATCTGTTTGATAGTGATAGGTAGTTTTTGGTAGTATTGTCTCCTTAAAATCCACTGAACTAAAGTTTCCTTTTATAATTGACCTCTATCTCTTAATATATGCATTTTATTACGAATTCTTCATAAGTCTATTTTTATTTTTATGTATGTTAACTATCAACTATTATACAGTGTATCCCAAAATATCGTTTATAGATATGTTTTCGATTGTGTGACGTCATCATCGGTTAGAAGCACTCGATGCAAATTAGAATTTTAATCACATTTTATTATAGATTTTAATTCTTAATGAATGTTTAGGATCTTCTTTCTTATTAACTTAATCGTAATTTAATCTTTTTAGAGTATCACATCCAGCGCTTCACACTTTTAGGATTTTTTCTTGAGATCCTAATTTTTAATAAAAAATATTACTTTCTGTATTTTAGTAAATCATTAAAAACATGTTTCAAAAATATATTTTACAATTACTAGTTTCTACTTTTTAGTCTTTAATATATTTCATTATTATAAGCATTAAGGAGTCTGAAGACAATTTAAACTTCAAACTCACTATCAGATGGCGCCACAAGTATGGAATCAAAATTTAATTGCAATTAATTGATTAATTGATAATTAAGTTATGAAAATATTATGCTATTGTATTGAAACTAGAGATACACAATTACACTAAGTTGCAGCACTCTAATATATAAAGAAGTAAATGAAAAATATATTATAAAATTTAATTTTTACAAACCTGAAACAAGTCAAATTAAACACAAGCGTATAAGAATGGAGAAACCTGGTAGTTTATCACTTCTTTTCTTTCGCTGAGGAGCTGCACGGAGTATCAAATTATCGAGATTCGTATTTAGAAGACATTAGTGACGGTAAGTTGTGTCCGGGACATGACATTATTTTATCGCGCCCTCATCATATTTGGCTTTTAAGAAAATCCCATAAGCGAAGTAGCATTTTGTTTCCATGGCGCTCCCTGAGATTGGCGTCCTAGGCAACTATGCCTACCTTCTCACCTGTTGCTACGCTACTGGCTGTACTTATAATAATTGTTAAAATATAAACACATTAGATTCGACATTAATTTCACCATTCGAAAATTAGGAAGTAAATGAAATGATATTACATTCTGCAAATGAAAATGATAGGCTATTCACCGTGGTTGCTTAATATTATCCCATCCTTTGAAACATTTCACTAAATATCAGCTTACTCTGGCTTAAATATTTTCAGCACAATCATTTAATGGAAATGCAATAGTCACTTACATTATTTACATGCAAGCTTATCAATATGTCAACTAAAGCTTCTAATATTCGAACAAAGCTTTTGAATATACATTATATGTCAAATATACAGAGCTTATTTCAGATTCCTGAGTTATCTATCTCTACAAGGCTCCCAAAACCTAACAAAATATTCAACGTATATCCTCTAACAATCTACGAGGCTATATTGTAATCCCAACAGATTCGTGAACTCAGGTAATTAACGTTTTGTTCCATCACGAAGCTGCATATTCCAAGTCTGCTATTTAGTTAAAACGGCATTCCCTCTTGTCGCTGATTCAAGGGGTCAAAATAATGCAAGCAAGCCTTCTCATACTGTCGATTATCGTATTCATTTGTGTGATGGTTTTATTATAATAAATTAGCACTGAATGGTAACAGGAGTACGAATGCACTGAGAATATAAATTTTTTGCTAGTGTAATTTTACGGAGTTTTATTTCAGATTATAATAGCAGTTATGGTTTATGAATAGCTTTTATGTTTCACGTAACTTCTGCAAGTGCGCAACTAGTGTAGTAGCGTCATCTTTCTTTTTGTATAAGCAATGCAGGATGATTCTGTACCTAAGCATTCATCGCGCCTCGAAAGAATGCATCCCATTTCTGCACTTCGTATACGAAGTGACAGAAAGTGGAGTCGGGATAGAATTAATTGTTTTAATTATAATGAGTTATATTTTATGTCATAATCGTGGTGTTTCTAATACCACTTAGTCAATCATATCTCACAAGTCAATCAACGACTCATAATAAAAAAGTTAGCGTGGAATTTTCTATTGGTTAAAGCGATTTTGGTGCACCCAGTTAGAACCTGAAATGGAAGTCTGACCTGTCTCCAGTAGATGAGGGTAGGTTGCCTTCCTGGAGGACTTTTTGGGGAAACTTCCTCACACTTAAAACCTAACTTCCTAACACTTGTTTCACTTGGAGGAAAATTATGCTGGTTAAAGCGACCGACCTTGGAGCACCCAGTTACCATCTGAGGCTTCAGTTAAACTTGCCTCTAGGAGATGAAGGTATAAAAAAAGATTTAAATCCCGCCCAAGCTGAAGCCACACGGGAAGCAGATGAGCTGCCATGAATCAACCCATCTAGAAAGAGGATCCAGGAGGAAAACGACATAACGACAAAATCTGAGGAAGTAGATGAGGTAGTAGGTTGCTTTTCTGGAGAAACTTTCTTACATTTGAAATTCTGTTTGGAAGAAAATCGCTAGTATACAGCTCGACTACAGCTAGTAATTCGTTGCTCTAGCGCACGTCTGTCTACCAGTTCTTAAATAATGCTGATTAAAAGCACATCCAGAGGATCGAACATTTAATCTTCTTCCTCTAATTCATGTTCCTCATGCAGGTATGTCTTAACTCACTAGGACACTGGCGGACTTACTTTTCAATTCGAAATGAATCTGACATTGAATAAATTCAAAAATTAATATGATATTTTGTAAATGCAGATTTACAATTAAAAACATTCATAAAAGAGTTTTTTACTTGGTTCATCGTTAAATGGTATGAAACCAATCTAAAAAGGGCTGATTAGATTCTTGATTAAAAATATTAAATATTTTATTGTGTCTGTTTTCAATGGAGTCAATTCATGTGACGTCACAATCATATTACAAATATAACGATTTAAGTCATATAACATCTTGCAATGGTCCTACACTGTGCTGTGATATCACGTCTTTTATCTTATGACGCGCAATGGTTTATGGTAAACGCAATGGATTTCAAATTAAATTTGTGCCACAAATCTGATGTTTAACACATGTTAATTTTTTCCTTCGTTCAGATAGTCTGAAGACTGGTTGAATTTTAGGTTTTCCTCATAATTAATTCATTTAGATTATTTCTACATAACCGTAACGTTTGTTTTCACAATTCAGGGTGTTTCAAAACTAGTGGAGTTAAGAAACTAGTGGTAGTGATAACCGGTGATAAAAAATAACTAGACATGCACATATCATCATACAATGTATACTCGGAACTCAACCGGTGAAGTGCAAGAAGCCGGTTTCCAACAATTTGTCCCATGTTATCTTGTGAATATGATAACTAGAATAATTTGAATTGACAAGTAATATGCTGGTTATGAAGGTGAAAATCTCGGTCAAGTTCGTAGAGGGGCTATCCAATTCAAAGGGAGTAGAAATAATGGAGTAGGGGATTGAAATGGGGGGGGGAGACTTATGGAGAAATGAAAATTTTCAAATGATTCTCTTACGGTTGAAGTTAGAAATACAATTGAAATTAGTAGAGTTATCATCTCGTGATAACGAACAATTTTTGTGTTGGAAGTTTTTCGATAACTTTAGTTGGTTAGAAATTAGGGCTTAAAAAGTGATTTTCAATCCCTAACTTCGACTTTTTTTTAATCTAAGATTGTGACACCTCGTTGGAAAGCTGTTATAAGTTACATCATTTTTCCCTTTCCAGATTTCCACTCTCCCTTCGACCTATTACTCGCCGGTTTAAATCCAATCACAATTACTCTAGTTGTCGTATTCACAAGATAACATGGAACAGATTGCTGGAAAGCCCCTCTATCGCTCCACCGTGTGAGTTCCTGGTATATATTGTATGGTGACTTGTACTTGTCTCATTGTACTTGTCTATTGTTCATTGTACTTGTCTATCACCTTCTACTGTAACTACCACGAGTTTTGAAATGCCCTGTATAGAAAAGGTTTTAGTTTAATATTCAATTGATTTTACTAAACTAGAATTAGATTATATATAGAATTGTTTACAAAGCATTTTACCTCTGTTTACAAAGCATTTTACCTCTGTCATCATTATTCCGTCGCTTCTTTCAACAATAATCGTATATCGTTCAGGAAGTTCTAAAAAGACTCGGCGTTGTCGTCAGCAATCGTAATACTTTAGTGCTTTTGCTATTCCAAAATTGTTTCAAAGATTCTTAAAGCGATGGACCACTCCATCCGAACCATCATCAGAAACTGATCTACTTCAGTTATTCTAAGACATCCACATCACTGGAAACAAGTTGTATAAAACACTGGAGACTACTTCGAAGGACTGTAAATATGTCAAACTAGATTGACAGATGTAAGATGTAGAGACTGTAATTATATGGTTGCCACTATGAAATTTCTAACCCATGTACTTCACACTCTTTCTAAAATATTTAAATCTCATTTTACTAGCGGGTACAAATGTTACGCATAATAATTTAGCGAACATTTCTTAAATATTTAAAGCATTTTAAAGTAAATAGTTACACGCAAATATAGTACTTACAAGTAAAAGAAATGAATAGGATATTTACAAATATATATCGCAGCATGCAGAACAGATGTTTAGAAATGTAAATCAACATTTCAAACATAGAATCAAATTTGTAAGAGATTATTTCAGATTTCTCAGTTATCTCTACGAGGCTGGCATTAGCCAAACGAAATATTCAGCGTATATCCTCGAACAATCTATGAGCCTAGATTGCAATGCCGAACACATTCATGAACTTAAGTAATTAACGTCGTGTTCTATCACGCCATAGTGGCCACGACATTCATATTCTGTGTTCGTAGTGAAGTTAATACTGCACTCCCACATGTCGCAGATTAAAGGGATCGAAATTATGCAAGCAAGCCCCCCTCCCCCACGATATTGTCTGCTCCTCTCGGCATGTCTCGTTATCTTCTACATCTGCTTAACAAGATGGGATTATAATAATGAATTCGAATTAAATGGTCATCGGTTTAGGAATGTGATGAGAGAGTGATTTTTATTGGACAAATCTGTTTCTTCCCTTCACATATTCTATTAGTAAGTTTTATACCTTTAATTTTCGTGTACTCTTCGTAAGTGTACAGCAGCTTGATTGACATATATTCATTCTTTTTCCAAATTGTATAACAGACATCTTTATTTTTTCTTTTCAAAATTGTGTTATAAGCATTTTTTTCTCTTTCCTAAATTGTATTAAGGACTTGGTTTTCTTTGTTTGAATGCATCTCTTGTTCCTATCCCCTTGTGGGTAAGGCTATATGCTTAGTTCTTATAAATTTCTTTTATTTCTTTTTTATTATATTACGTTTATTTTTTATATATTCTATTATATATCCTTAATTATGTAGTTAGTTGTAGTTTTTTTATAAAATTTAATGAATTATTTTTATTATAATTTTATGTTTCTTCTTATGAATGCTTATTTATCTATTGCATGTTTATGCTTATTTTTATGGATGTATCAGACACCCAAGATGGTTGTAGTGTATTTGTATTTTCCGAAATTTTCCTTCCCGCCGACTTGTGTCAACTTTTTCACACGTTGGAACGCTGAAACGTGGTGGGAAATAAAAAATAGTGTACACCAGCTTATTAGTAGCATCTATTTGAATGAACAGCCATTTTGCCATGGTAACAAGAGCAGATGATACGTTCATATTTTCACACCTTAATGTATACATTCCATCTGTTACACTTCATATATTGATGAGAAAAACGATTGCTTCATTTTAAACTGAATACTTAAAAACTTAATTATTTCCCAGACTGCAACGTAAAATGACATTCTTCATTACATGAGTAATTCTGAAAAGATTAATTTTTTTCAATATCCAATTTTGTTATTCCTTATTCGGAGTTATTTTTATTTTTTGTAATTTGAATTCTAATCCTTCATTTTTCTTTTTCTCTTCAGTATATTTATCGTCTGACTTTTGTAAGAAAAATTAATGTTTCATATTATATTTGATTTTCCAATTGGCAGCATTCATTTAGAAATAGTTTATTCTATTTCAATGCTTTTATTCTAACGATGTTTCTATTTTACGGTTCAGCTATTCAGTGTCTTGATCGAAGTTAATTCTTCGAAGTTCTACCAGAGAAATATACATATTAATGTCTCGTTAGAAAAAGAGTTATAATAAAAATGGAAATGATTTTACTAATGCTTCAATCCAACGTGAATAGTTTTTAAAAAAGGCAGAATCTTGGTTTTATTTTGATATTGCGATGCACGTTATAGAATTTATATGATTAAAAAGGATTAAATATTTGATCAAAACTACAATTTGTCTTAGGATTCTCAATTTGATTTCAATGATGGTACGTTCCTTCTCAATTATTTTCTAAATAGGACATAAACTGAATATAAGATATTGTGTCAACTTTTTCACACGTTGGTACGCTGAAACGTGGTGGGAAATAAAAAATAGTGTACACCAGCTTATTAGTAGCATCTATTTGAATGAACAGCCATAAAATAAAGTTCACTTTTGTTTTCGAATAATCTCATACAAAATATAAAATAATAATATAAAGATTTTTTTATAAAACCTTCATTTGTAAAAAATACTGATATTTTTTCAAACAAAATAAAATTGCTAAGGAACAAATGGAACGTTCCATTCCATATTAAAATCAAACTTGATAGTTATTACCTCAATTTAATTCTCACTTCGTCTTAATAAATAAATATTTTTAAAGCAGTTGTTGTTTTGTGTTCAAAATATCCACCATTCATTCTGATTTGCTGAAGGAAGTGCAGTTTAGCAACCTTTATAACGTTCAATAAATTCTTAATCTGTACAAAAAAGTTACATTCTTAGTAAATCTTTCTAAGACTCAAAAGATGGTCTTGTATTTATATTGAAAAAGTATTAATGTCTGAAATATTCTTAAATATAACTTAAGCTGCTACTAATGTCAATCATTAAAAATTATGCTTATACCTGAAATTTTAAACTGAACTATTGTACAAATGATTTGAACTAATGTACGAATATAGTACAGTTTGCACATTTTTAAAATGAGTTTGATAGAATATATCAACAATCGGTTAGTTTAAATTTTTTAGTTTTTACTGTAACTATTTGCTCTGAGTTTAAATTGTCGTTTGAAATTAAAAAATTCTTTAATTACAGAAAAATGCTTGTAAATAAATGTTGGATAGAAGATACGTTTTCATTTTTTCCGAAGACAAATACATCTATTCTGTTGTCGAGGAATTCTATATTAGGGATGGAATCACTACTTCTAGCAGCAGAAAATGTATTACTGTTAATAATAAAGGATAAAGACATAAAAAATTGCAATCTACGAAGCGCAATTCCAAATACGCATAAAAAAAATTCTGCAATGAATTCTAAGGTAGGCTACATTTAATTTTAAAAGAAAGCAGCAGTCCAAGTCAAAGGACTACTGCAAAGTTATCGAATTTCTTAGCTTTAACTGCAAATAAAATAACGGTAAACAATTGTTTAACTGTAAATAAAATAATTGTGATTTGAGTCATGGGAAAAAAACCCAGAAAAATATAGTTTTTTTTCTTAGACATGAGCCGAATGTAGAACTCGGTGTAGAATTCTGCAAGAGAAGCCTTTATCTGCTGTAAAATAGGAAAGAGTAGAAATATAGAAGAAACTTGGATATATTTAAGCTATTGCGATTAAAAAACGATTCATTTCCATAAAGAAGGAGGAGAAAATTTTAAAACTTGTTTCAAATAATACAAAGAAATTTTTTGTAAGGGATTTATTTATGATTGTTTCCGTATTTGTATATAATATAAAAGTAAAAATCAGGAGAGATGAAAAATTTGTAAAAATCAATTTCTCATATCATAGAAATATTATTTTATTGCTAATATTTAAGAAAGAAATCCCATCTCTTCACTTACACACACATCAAGCAGGAGATCTTCAACAAGACAAAGCAAGCATCTATACATATGAGGCTACTTTTAAATTCTTGGAAAAAATTAAATAAGAAACAGATACTTATGCAATAATTTTAACCCGCCTTCCAGCCAAATCACCGGATGCATCACACATGGACTTCTGAGTATTCGGATAAGTCAAGAGATCATTCAACGATCATAGATCTGAAACTATAAATGTACTATGAAAAACTATGAAAGAGGAGTGGGAAAACTAATTTACTTTAATTTTACGGAAAGCATTTTTATCACGGAAATTACTATTCTACATCGCAGTAAAGATTAAATGTTAAACTAGTTAATTAGTAATACTAACGTCCTGTTTTTGAAGTAACACGAGGGCTATTTTTGAACGGACTTCGTAATATTAAACCATGGATAGAAAACGAGGACAACACCTGTGCCGGCATCTCCAGATTTGAACATTATAAAAGAGTGAGGACGTCTGATCCTCTACGATAGATTTAATGCGCATCAGGCTCTAATATTAGAAGTGAGGAAATAATTGCATCACATGCTGCAATCAGTGCTTTGGGGAAGGAAAACAGTAACTACGCTGCATACAACCTTCAATACCTGCTGCAAATAACAAAAAAGAAAATGTCTGAACAGTTGGAATGACAAATGAAATATATTTAAATTAAATTTTTAATGTATAGAAATGAGCAAAAAAATTATATCACATGCTATATAATCAGAGTTTGGAAAGAAAAACTCTAATTATATATACACTGAATACAATTGCCGAGAATTGTTACAAATAATAGAAAAAGAAAATGTCTGCACAGTTTAAACTACAAATAAATCACATTTTTAAAATTTAATTTCTTTCCACGTTACTTTTATAACACTGCACGGCTAATGCGATTACTGGCAATCTACCATTAAACAAACGTTTAACGTCACATTGCACTGCAACGTGTTGTAACGTTCTCTCCGTGACACACTAAGAGACGGAATCGGCTTTGCCTCCTCGGACAATCAAGATGCTTCCTTTTGAGCCTCCCGTCTCCTTCCTTCCTTTGGGGAGAAGAGAAGGTACTTTTGGCGGCAGTCGCTCGTCATTTTTTGGGGGGCGGTGTCGATTGGACCGGACGTCGCGGAAATGAAAGCGAACGAATTTGAGCTGAAATGTTCTATGAACTTTTAATAGATGGAAATTGAATTCGCCCTGTATATTGTGTCTATCAAATGTATATAGTGTGTTATTAAACAAGAAAATTAGACAAGTGAAATGTAATGCATTACCTGTCATTCGTTACAATGAGTTTAAAACGTTTTTGTGAATTTTTACGTGGAAAATGACAGTGGTGCATTTTTTAGCACACCTCTTCACATGATGGATCTTTGGCGGAATCGGGTTTCAAACCTAGAACCATCCGGTCACGATTTAAATGTTAATATTAAACGTGACAATTAAGGACAACGACAAAATAAAAAAAAGTTTAAACCACAAGAAACTTTTTGTGAAAACCTAATTTATGTTACTTTAAAATCGTTGTGAGAAAAGCCACTGCATTACTTCTACATATATCTTGGGTGATTCTTTTTTTAAAAGTTTCCCAAATTGAGAATATCTTAGCATTTCTTCTAACAAGATCAACAGCAACCAAAACATGTCTACCGAGCAAGAGCAACCGTGAAGAGTGGAGGCGGAAGCCTTGCTGTCAGAAGATACAGTTTTTCGGAGGTGATAAAATTTCCGCCGTTGAAAACATCTTGCTCTCATATTTCACGTTCATCTCGTAAAACAGAGTGAAAAATCATAAATTCTTGTCTCGTAAAACTTGAGACTATGCTACGGCATCCAGAAATCTACCAAGGTAGATGTTGCTGTATAATTGACACTGTCATAAAAAAAATTCTGTCTGGGCCGTGATATAACAAATTTTGCGTTGAAGGCAGGCATTTTTTCTATGAAACGACAATAAAGCAGTTGTTTTTCTTTCAGCAAATGTCTTGGAAGAACTTCAGAATTATCTTCTCGGCTTCTACACTATCTCTTTTATGTTCGATTTCAATGCATTTATTGATGATAATATCTTTTTTTCCATATTTTAGGTATATCCGATGACATGCTTTCACATCACATACATCACATTTCTCACTTAAATAATTTTCTTCATAACGCATTTTGAGGGATCCAGTCTAAGAGGTTTATCACTACTGAATAGCTTGCTTTGTCTTTTTCTAACTACAGAATATACTGTATTTAGAAAAAAATGAATTAAGTACTTTATAAAAGAAAAAGGATCGTGAGTGATTTCTCGAGTTCCTCATCGAGATTTTAATGAATCTCTACGGTTTAGATCTCCTCGAATCCGACAAAACCATTTTTGGAATTATGTTTGTCTGTGAAACCAATAACTCAAAATTAGAACTGCCTAGTCAAATGAAATTCGTTATGCAGTCTATAGAAAAATATTCTGACGAAATCATTCAACGGTAAGTTGAAACCTTGTGCATGTAAACACGATATTTCAAAACCTCAATGAGATACATGAACGAAATTGGACGTATGATTTTATCACCATAATTATGTGTCTGTCAAAGAATTGACTATACATTGGTCTCATTGCGTACATGTGAACACGTTAACCCCAAAAACGCAATAAGTCGGGAGAATGAATTTTAGTATATGATCTTTACATAAGAAAAGGAATTTTGTGTCAAATTTTGGATGAAACCCGTCATTGGATATAGTGTCGCTCCACTTTCTTGTCCGTGTGTATATGAACACGATAACTAAAAAAGCGCAAGGAGAAAGTCAAATTTGGTATTCGGCTTTTGATGCGAAAATAGTATATCTGTATCCAGTTTTCACCTAATCGGTGAACAGTCTGCAATATATATCCAATTCGCTTTCAGACATGATGAAGCTAAACACAAAATGCGCCATATTGTGAAAGCAAAGTCAAAGGTTGGTTAGTTGTAGTAAAATGTATGATGCAAACACTGGATGCTACTGCGTTTGGCGCGCAAAAAGGTGTATTGTTATCATATTACTTCTTCTGTTTCATATTTTTTCTAGCTTTTTCCTTTTTAATGTTTTTTAAATTTTTTAATTTTCTATTGTTTTTTAACATTTATTGTTTTAACATTTGTAATTTTCTATTGTTTGTGTTTTGTATTTATTAGAATATGCGCCATTCTGTATAATATAAAGGGTTTAATTAATCTTTAATTAATTCATAAACATTTTTAATAATCTGTTTAATTTTACTAATTGTATATGTCAAAGGGAAAGCATATATGTATTATACTTCCTTTATGTTTTCTTTGAATGCGAAAAATATTTAATACTTTCGCAGGACGGAATGACAACGTCGATGTAAGAAATGTTAAAAAAGGAAATATGCATTATAATAATACTTAAATTAAATGTCATAAATAAAAATTTATAAAAACATATAAGTTATAGAGGGGGCCCTTTGATGCAAATTATTTGAAATTTCAAAAATCATTATAATGAGCCAATGTAATCTAAATATTATTAGCAATTAAAACTTATTTACGAAGTCTCTCTCTTAATGCCAAAAAGTTAAAACTAGAGAGTCAAAAGAATCAGATTACTTTCCTCTTTGTACCAAGATTTGTTCTTTCAATTTATGAAGGGATATAAGTTAGTGCCAGGGTTTTAAATTCAAATAGTTACAAAAAGTTTAATGGAAATAGTTTTTTAAAATATACTTTCATCAGTGGACTAAAAATTAGTGATTCCATTATTCTCTAACTTTTAGTCTTTGATTCAAGCCTAGTGGTAAAGTTTCAGCTTCGGAGCCGGAGAGTTCCAGATTCGAAACCCGATTCCACTGAAGATCAACCGTGTATGGGGCCTGTTGAATGTTAAATCATATTTGTTGAATATTAAATCATATTTAGTGGCCAAGTGTCTTCCCGCCGGCGTAGTGTGGAAGTTTGTAGAAATGGAGGGTACCAGCTCTGATGTTGTCCTCGTCATCTGACCACGGTTTAAAATTAAGAAGTCCGTCCCAAAATAGCCCTCGAGTTGCTTCAAAACGGGACCTATTTAAAGTGTTAAATTGTATTCGTAAGAAGACAAAGCAAAAATCCCTAGGAATTTGACTTTTCTTATGTTTTCTGGTAATAAGAACTAAGATTTTCTTCATTGAAATCTATACATATGTCGTGATTTCCATACGGCAAAGATGTTTTATTTATCTGGGACTCGGGGAAGTTTGAAACGTGGAGATTCCTTAATTTCTCGAGGCCGAATTTTAGGAAGTAAAAATCACACAAACATCTGTTCTCATTGGTTTTAATATTTGTGAGCAATGAGCTTGAATTTCCAGAGAAACCTTCAGTCTAACAATTTTATAACAAGTGCATTTGCTAATGCTATAACAAATGCATTCTAAGTACATTTAATTTAAGGTAAGTTTATAAGTTGGCATCAGTAACTAGACTTCTAAATTTATAATTAATGAACATTAAGAATCTGATCCTTCAACATCTTTTTACGCTAACATTAAGGTAGCAAATCCTTTATCGTAAATAACAATTCACTTTAATAGGCGTTTTTTTAAATCCAAAATTTCCATCGCACGTCACTCTGGCTAACACAAGTAAGAGTATTAAATAAATTCCATTTTATTGAAATTTTGATTTTACCTTTCTTTTTTATAATTGATTAAATTTTATTTAAGAAAAACTCCTTTTAGAGCTGAATTTTTGTTTGGATCACTACCTTTAAAACTATAGAATATGTTCCTATAAAAAATTCTTAGTTTATTGAATTAATTTCAACATAGGTTCATATATAAAGCCTATTCTATGTCAAGAATATTTTGACCGACATTAAATAAAACTTCTTTCGCTCACAACATTGGAGTGAAAAAACAGAATATAATAACATAAAGGATGTTACAACATCTTTAGTATGCGACAATGAAGAAAAGAAATCAAATATTTCAAATACAACGTTTATTCTGGGCTCAAAACTCATTTTTATGAAACTCGAGTTCAGTGAGAAATATTTTCTTTTATTAAATAACTAATAACGATCCTAATTAAATTTTTCCCATATGAGATGAAAAACTTCAGGATTTATGTAAGAACAAAGATGATGAGAGTCCCTTCTTTTGGGGAATAAGAAAAATAACGAGAGAGCTCCATAATTAATAAAAAAATAACATTTTCTAAATTGAGAATTTCTTTCCTTTTTTTCTGATTATAATTATCATACAGAATTCTAGCTCACTTTTATTTTTTCAGATTCTTTGCAATGTTCTTGGGTAAAGCATAGAAAATTTAGAAAAAGCAAGTCAAATGTAATTCAGATTACTTTATTACGTTCACTATGATAAAAAAATAAGTCATTGCTCTAAAATTTATTATTTCATAAAACATAAGGCAAAAGTTAGCACTGAGTTATTTAAACGTAAATGAATTAATCTTACTCATCATCAATATTTAATTCACAAAATATTTAAAAAATGAAAAAAATTTCTCAACGAGTTTAAGAATTAGTATTCAGTTATTTAAACGTAAATTAATTCATTTTATTCATGATCAATATTTACCTCAGAAAATATAATAAAAATGAAAAGATTTCTAATAACACACTTTTATCAGTGTACGAAAATGTTGATGCTAATTTTTATAATTAAATACCAGGGAGTTAAAATTAAATCGTAAAATTTTGAAGCGCTGATAAAAACATTCTAAATAAATTGGAATTTTAATCATTCCCATTTATAATATATTTTTAATTTTTAATAAATGCTTAAGGATTTTCTTTCTAATCATTGTTGCTTAGTTGACATATATCTTTTTCGAGACTTCATGTCTTGGCGAGTTGATTTTGACCTCCAAAATTTAACAACAACAAAAAATTATTATCTACGTTTCAAAACATTAATAAAAGCGTGTTTTAAGAAACTTTCCTTTTTATTATTTTTTACTTTTTATTCTTTTATTTTGCCCATAATTCTTGTAATTTTATGGAATCTTGCAACCACTACCAAATGGCATCTTTGAAATAGCATAAAAATTTAATTAAAATTTAACGATTAAACGACATTTTAGGTCTGAAATGTTGAAATATTGTATTTTCCCAGAGAACATACAACCTTATAAAATTTCAGAAATCCAGTCTATCTGGAATTCAATGAGAAATGGATTACGAAATCCCTCTATATGAAGATGAGATTCAAGTCAAATAAAGGTAATGAAAAACTGTAACAGCTAATTAATAATTTGATTCTATTTGAGTAGAAATATAAACTTTAAAGTTTTTATTTAAGCAGAAAAATGGAAAATTAGATTTATATGCATATAAAAAGTGTAACTGAAACTAGATAATTTAGCTTATTATTTGCTAACTGGTAATTACAGGGTGACAATTATTGAGCTATATGAAATAAAAAAAATAAAATTTTATTTAAATTTTAAAAGTAACTACAGATATTCGGATTTAGTTTATGGCATGTTCGATATGCTTGCCATCAATGCCTGTGACGTGGCGCAGACGAAGAGCAACATTCTTCAAAAATCGCTGAAGTGTCGAGACATCGACACTACCAGTTCTCCGGAACTTTTCAATCACATTTTTGATTGTTATAGCACTTGGATCAGTTGTCTTCAGCTTGTACTCGGTCGCAAATTTCCTTTGAGCCGCAATCTGGCTGTTATTGCTCAAATATAGGAATTGAGGATAGATATACGCTCAAAAACGCTATAGTTTGACATTTTCAATGGAAAATGAACAACAACAACAATAAGAGTGGGGATGCCACAAAACAAACCCCATCATTCCCTGCATTCAACCGCCAAGTTTTAACTGAATTTCGCCAACGGTTCAGAAGTTAACATATAGCTCAATAATTGTCACCCTGTATGAAGTGGAACTTAACGATGCACAAAGTGAAATTGTTTTCCACTTTAAGCACGAATGCAATACACAGATGTGAATTTCAGGGTAAATTGCCAGGTACGTGGACTACTCTTTGGATATGTCAACAAAACTTCGTCCAAAACCTTAACATCCCAATATTTTAATAACTACTTGGTTTCGAGTAAATATATGATAACTGAAGATTTCCCTAGCTAGGAAAGGGTTGGTGAATTATTATGCATATCGATTGCTATCTCAGATTCTCCTCCAATAACAAATGATCACGCATAGTTAAAATATTAATGGGGAAGTTTGGGCTATTTAAACGGCTCATTTGTTCTAATGGAAGCACGCTACCCAAAGAACAAGGGCTGAAATGGATTCAGTTAAAAGGGGTTTATTGATTTTTCAGATTACTAACACAGAAGGAACAATGGCATTGGTTTGAAGACTTCGGGAATCAATAGTTTCACATCAGTTAAAGGGAAACATATAGTAAGAGGATTATAAATCATTCATGAGTTTGTGAAAACAATCTTTGAAAGCAAGTATTTCAGAATACTTTGTACATATCGAGTATTAGTTCCATAATTAAAAACGAATCGAATATAGATATGGATGTGTTATTATGTATTCTATTCATTAATAAAGTCCTTTGTAATTAATAAAGCATATACTATAGTTCAATGAGATAGGACAACAAAAATAATTGCTAAAACGTCAGGAGGAATGCAAGCTTTTTGTTACCCTTCTAACACTTATTCTTGAAAAACTACCGGCAACAGCAGACAAAGAAGCGTGATTTTCCATTTTATTTCTTAAGTTGATAATATGTTAACTCTATCTATTGCAATACCACGTGTCTTCTTAGGAAAAAAAGACCAATGAAAGTTGAAAAATCTTAAATTAAATGCCTCCATTTTTTTTGCCATGGAAAAGTTAGTTATAGTTAACGGACTTTAAAATTTTAACCTATAGTTAGGATAACAGCTTCTTAAGAGTTATACGTTTTTTTGAACCAAAAACCAAGGATTTAGGGTATTTTCTAGCTTTATATTGAATATTTCACATATCAGGCGACTTAATTAAAGCATACCAGATGGCCGAGACAAGACGTTTGTTTTAGTTAGAATAAAAAAAGTTTAATATGAGAACTTGAATGTTTTTCTCTGCGGTTTAAAGATAAGAAGGTCTCCTGCATATATTTTAAATAACTTAAAGAGTGTTTTGAAAGACTTTATGAAAAAGTGTATCCTGAAGAGAGATCAACAACTTAGCATAGCGTATGGCTTTTTTTTTTATGTAAATGTAAATTAAGCTGAAGCACATGAAAGATTCTTTCACTTTTCTTAATTTTATATTTATAATAGTAATCTTTTTCTATCAGGTATATTTAATTTTACAATACCTCTTTTTATTTTAGTAGTCTTGCATGGAACAGAACTTGCATTAAATGAAAGCCGTTTTATAGAATGTCAGCTTTCGCTGATCTTGTTCAAGTTGAACATTTTTATTGCATTAATAAGCGGTTTTATTATTGTAATTGTCATTTTGATAATCAGATTTCATTGGTCTGAGTTTATAGCCTATTATCAAGCACCAATAAGATGTTATTTTGGGTGGAGAAACTGTAGTGTCTGCAACGGTGCGTTGGAAATGCATCGGAAGTACATTTTTTGATTTATGATTTTTAATTTATTCAGAATTGCTGTCACCTAAAACGGATTGCCGTACAACGAGACTCAACTTCAAGGGAGGCTTGAGAGACTTGACCCTAGTGATTTTCTCAAATTGTGAGACAAATGGAAATTTCCTATTTGGCCTTTGGTCATATAGTGCGTCAGAAGGGATATCCCTTCCAATCTGAAAAGTCATTGTAATTGTATGTAGGTGAATGCACTTTGGGAGTTCCTAAGTAATTTTCCCATTTTTAATTCTTCTGAGGATTTGAATTTCAGTCTTGAAAGTATGATAGATTAAAATATTTCTGTTTTTAGCATACTTCCCGCTACAATTTGATGGACGATGGTGTACGATATGTAAATAATTTAATTTTGCTGTTATATAGAAAAAATTAACTTAGGGAGACATGAGCCTAGTCAGTTAGGGACCCTACCAAAAAAGTTTCGCAAAATGAGATTTGATATAGGCACCTTTTATTATTTACTGCAACTCCCATGTTCGTAGCCGTCTGAAGTACAGTGTACGGTAGAGATGAATAATAATTTAAAGAAAAAAAATTAATATAAGAATTTCAAAGGATCAAGAGGGTAGGAAAACCAGACCCTCGGTGATTTTAAGAAATGCGCGTTTAAAGTAAGCAAGTGATTCTTGCTTCATCACGCCTTGCTGAAACAAGTCCATGGTTTTGCCTATTTTGCACTAACACTACCATGGTAGTGTAGAATAGTATTTTCTACGTAATAACGATTCAAGTCCATAGTTCAGTTTGTATCCACCAGGCAATAAGAACTATTACAAGCCCATTGTTATTTTAAATGCAGATGAGAAATTTTGAGTACTGTTTTCCTCAGAAATGAACCTCAAGTACTTGGTTCCCTTTAACTCTGAATCTTCCATATCTACTTAATATTTAAGGAAAATATCAATATCAATCACGAGTAAATTTTTAATTTTAAAACCATTCTGAAAAACATTTAATTCTTAAAGTCTTCTATGATGCTAAAGATAAAAATAATCGAGAAATATTAGAAAAATTAAAACTAGGTCAAGTCTCCCTAGTTTCCCCTATATCGATTACTATCAGATTCTCACCCCAATAATAAATAATCACGAATATTTGAAATATTAAACTTCTGTTCGTTTAAACGATTCATTTATTCCAATCGAGACACGCTACACTCAGAACAGGAGTCTTAGTTGAAAAGGGTTTATATATCTTCCAGATTCTCTGTGGAATGTTGTTCTCTGTGGAACGATGTTGTTCAGATCGTATTGTTTTAAAGATTTTGGGAACTAATAGTCTCGCATAAGTTAGAGGAAAACATTTAGGAGGAGATAGTAAAGGCGTGTGCTTGTGAAAACAGTCTTTACCAGCAAATGTGACAGAATGCTGTTGTTTATTGGAAATACTTGTTTGAAGATAAGAGAGAAATCGAATATTGATATGGATGTGTCGTTTTATGCATTTTTAACACAGTGTTATTGTCACATAAGGAATAAATTATAGTATCTGCTAGGGAAAACAATCTTTTCATCCAAGTGTTTTGAAATGCGCTGGTAATTAGAAATAATATTATGACAACTTCAAATGAATCGATTGCTGATACGGATGTTTCATGGCATAAACTTTACTGATGGATTTTATTACATTAATTAAAAAAACATTTATCTAGTGTCGACGTCGAACATGTAATTTTTTTGTAACATTAATTTTTATTATTTCAGCTTGTAATAATAATTAATGCAACAGCTTATTGATTCAGTTAATGTTTTTTTGGAAATATAGAGTCATAAAAGATTGTAATTTATTTGATTTATAATCGAAAGACAAAATCAGGACCAAAAAATAATTTTTTGTCGATGAATATTTAAAATGCTTAAAATGAAACTTAATTAATCCTAGTGCATTTTGGAGTCAAATTGAACTGATTTTTCTAAATCGATTTCAAGTTTGCTTGCAACATTTAGGATATATTATCACTGTAGTAATATTCTAGGTAGAATCCAGTAAAAATTCATAAAACTGTATCCCATATTTTGCAATAATTTTAGAAGCAACTTGTCCGTATATAATGCATATTATATGTTAAAACAACTACAGCTTTAAGAACTGCTTTTCTACAGCTTTCCTAAATTATTGAGTAGATTATTTCTGTAAGTGTGAATGAGTAGTTGAGAAAAGAACAAATAAAGATTAGCCCTTCCCTGTTGATATTTTACACGTTTTATTTTATTTAACTTATTTTAAGTTTAAATTTCATATTTGCAAAGTGGAATTTTGTGTTTGATTTTTCAGTCTCTTCCTATGAGCTGGAGTTCTGAAATTTTATACAGGGGTGTGTTTTCGACGACAAAACATTTTAATATCTTTAAAGCTTAATTATCAATTAACAGATAAATTTTAAGTCTATATGAAAGGCGTTATCTGGAAGGGAATCTGAGAAAATTGCTTACAGGATTCAATAACGATTAAAATAAAGAATTATAGAATATATTAACTAATAAAAAGTAGAAAATAAATATCAATAACATGGAAAACTTAATAAATAACAAACTTTCAATAGTATATTAAAAATTAGAAAATATTTTTTTTGTCAAAAACCTGACGGTCAAAACAAAAACCGTAAAAGCATGAGGCGCTAAAAATAATGGGATAGAAAAATAAAGCCATAATAAATATCATAATAAAATAATAATTTTTTTTGAATGTATAAGCTTTTATTCATGCGAAAAAATGAAATCAAGAGTTGAAAATAATTTTTTTGATTACAATAAAAATTATGGTTCGAATAAAAGCGTGGGAGTTTTATATAGCACCTTATATTTTGTGTATATTTCCTTAAACAAATGGAATATTCCTAGAAGGTAAAGGCGCCCACGCTTTTATTCGAACCATGCATTTTATTGTAATCAGAAAAATTATTTTCAACTTTTGCGTTCATTTTTTCGCATGAATAAAAGCTTATACCTTGCATTTTTTATTTTTTTTATTTTCTACTTTTTAGTGACGTCTGACACGAATACACACGACATGTTAGGCATAGTAAACCAAATTCAATTATTGAATTCTCAAATATAAAACAGATATTCAAATTATTATATACATATGTACAATTACATTTTAAAAATGATTTAATGACATTAACTTTTTGAAATAATAATAACTTTTGATAATTTGAATCCGTAATATATTACGTGATAACTTAAAATTATTATCAACAATGTAATAGAACAAAAAGAGAATCTATCTACACAACATTCTCTTTTTGCTTCAATGCGAAACGTAGAAAAAAAATCTGGTTGTTGACGAATTCTAATGGAAAATAAATCCAAGACGCGTAGAAACACGAGCTATTACGTCACTCATCGCTCCAGCGCTGGAAGCATAGCGTATTCTCTGTTAGCTTCGTGGTGTTGCAACCCTACGTAACGTGAGGTTACCACCTTCCAAACTTTATCACCAAATATAGGGCTAAAATTATAATATCATTTTGTTAGGTTTAAAATTGGTGTAGATTGCAAATTTTTATAATGTATTGTCATAGAAAACTCACCACTGTGCTAAATTTCAAAGCTGTATCTCGATTGGAAGTGGGTAAGAAATCGATCTCAAGATTTGAGGACACGACAGTCAAGTTGAATAAAAGCTTATAAAAAAGAAAATTCAGAAACTTTCATTAAAATTAAAATAAATCATAAATACGATTAAAATTCCTATCTTTTTAAAGTATTTTCTATCAGCGTCTCTTGCTTTTACGCTTTTGTGAGACCATCACTGAGAAATGGCACTTATTTTGCAATTTTTACTTTTATTATAACGCTACAATACCATAATAAAATAAACACTTAAGCTTTAAAAAGCATACCAATGCAATTTTTCTTTTATGATGGTACGGTGACCAATCGTCCACCTTTAGGGAGGACAGTCCTTCTTTTGTAAGTTCTATCCTCCCTCGAAAAATGCCCTTCTAAATGTCCTCCTTTTTCGATATTTGAAAACTAATCTGTAAATCTCGATCGATGGTAATCGGGTTTTTTCAATTGCTAATGATTTCTGGACATTTTGCGGGAAATCGTGATTGCATGCTGATACTCTAGTAACAGCTCTTGCCTTAAAATTCAATATGAAGGATATTTCTTCTTCAGATATTTCCAATGCATTGTGAGAAGATGAAACACTGACAAAAATATTCATTCAATGGAAAAGTACTCATTTAAATAATAATTAACAGGGATGTAAGGATAATTACAATTTAAAATGTTACAAATGTTTTTATTACGCAGTTATCATATTATAGTGTTTTCTGTATTATTATTGCAGTGAATAAAAGGGTTTTTTTATTTACGATTTTTTTCCTTCGATTTATTTGGTGTCCTCCTTTTTCTTGTAAAAGAATTGGTCACCTTAATGGTGGTTGTAATCTGAAGTATTAATTGAGTTTTAGTGAAAAAGTTAAACTAGGAGAACTTATGAGAAAAAAAATGGTTATTTTAAAATTGCGGACGTTCGAAAGTTTAAATTTCGCAAAACCAATTTTTGTAATTTTTTTAACTTGTACAGCTTATTTTATTACGTTATCTTATAATTTTAAGTTAAAGTGAATGATTTTATATAATCGGAAACCTAGATATCGGATTATGAGTCGAGGATTTCAAATGATAAAACATTCGATTATTAATACTCTTTATTTTAATTTTTCATCACAAATATATGAAAATTTTGGTTTTAAGGATGCTTTATTGAAATGGAATAACTTTTCAAATATTTCTTTAGTAGAAATGGCAATAGGAATGTTTACGTACAGAGGAACCCCGCCCCAACACTCTAGCTCATTCACAAAATTGTGAGATTTAAAAAAATAATAGCTCATTTATTTCATTGAGATTTGATAAAAAAATAGACTATTTTCATTTCTGCTTTGAAAAACTTTTTTTTTGGGGGGGAGACATTAATTTTTCAATAAATTGTTTCCCTAAAAAGTTATTTACAAGAAAATTAATATCTAGTAGTTTTTAATTAATATCTTTTTTACTAATTAAAATTTAGGAATTTAAATGGCCAAAATGGATTCCTTGGATTCTTTCACATCTTTCGGTACTTTCCGCGCTTCTCCGTTCAGCGGTTCGTGAGAAGACAGCCGGACATACATACACACATACATACAGTCGAATTTTAATAATAAAACACTAGCTGCATGGCTCAGCGTTGCACGGGCAATCTTGAATAATGAGATATTCCCGGGCGGAGAAAAGTGAGATCACGTGAGGCCTTGGGATCCATATTTTTTCATATGCCCCGCTCCGTTTTTTTTCAACAAATATTGTCACTTACTTTCCCCAACAAATGTAAATATTCTTTCACAAATCTAGTCTTTTTATTACTAATTTTCATATGCCCGCCTCCGGTTTATTTTTTTCACATATATTGTCGCTAACGTAAATGTTACTTTCCCCCAAAACGTAAAAAATCCTTTGAATCCTATAATTCTTGTTTAATTAAAATTTTAAAATCCAGCCTTTTAATTACCTTATAGTTAATAACCCAGCGTTTCTCGGAATCCACATTTTTTCATATACCCGCCTCTGTTTTTTCCCCTACAAATATTGTCAATAAGCTACCCCAACAAACATAAATCTGTTTTGAATCCTCTCTTGTTGGATTAAAACTTTCAGTTCTAGACATTTTACTACCTTAAAGTAGTTTGGTTTGAATGAAAACACGAGAATTCTTATGCTTATAAATTAAAACAGATTAGCATGATATTTGTTTTGCAAAAGAAAAAAAAAACGAAATAAAAAACAGAAACGATAAACGATTTAATAGTACACCAAACTGATAAATTAAACACCAGAAACATAAATTTTCGTCTTGTCCGTATTTGAATAATGATGAAAAAAACAGAAGCTTGCTCAAAAAGAAATACCAACTTCCGTTAAATAAATAAAAAAAATGCAATACCGGATGCGAAAACTAATAATAGGGAAATAAAAAAAAGAATCCGCAGTGAATAAATGTACCATTCTGCCAATAGATGGCAGCACGTCAATTCATTCATTTTGACGTTCTTAATTAATATCTTTTTAACTAATTACAATTTCGGAATTTAAATAGTCGAAATGGATTCTTTGGATTATTTTCCATCTTTTGGTACTTACGGCTGGTTTCAGGTTCAGTGGTTCGTGAGAAGATAGAAGGACATACATACGTCTGTTGACGTTCGAATTTTAATATATAAGATGTTTAGACGTGTAACGGCAACAAATGTTACTTTATCATTTGCATACACGCTTTTAAAGGCATCATTGGCAAAAGCAGATACCCCGTCTCCCCCCAGATACACAGATTATTATTATTTTTCTTGGAAAATGTGCGACCTCTAATGCAACGGCACGTGCACACATGATAATGACAAAAACTCAATATTACAAAGAAAATTTTAATCTAAATGCTGCCATTTTTTTAGTTAGGGATGAGTTGATATAGTAAAAACGGCATTAAAAGATATTAAACTATTGCTATGATAATATGTTTGAGAAGCTTTAACATCGTTTTTTAAAAAGAAATGAAGGATTTAATACTTTTCACTTTTTCATATTGAATACATCAAATATATAAGAATTTAATTAAAGTGTACCAGATGGTTTAGACAAGACATATGCTTTAGTTAAAATAAAAGAAAGCTAATATGAATACTTTAATATTGTTTTTATTTTCAGATTGAAGGAAAGCAGATTCTTGCATATATTTTAAATAGCTTAAGGAAAGGTTCTAAGAAGATTATTTTCATTCCAGAATATGAAATAAAAATAAAAGAAATTATCTCAATAAGTGATCAACGACAAAGCTTAGGGTATGCATTTTTCCGTCAACATAAGTCCATTTATTTTCGTTACACTTCTGCAAACTCACACAACTCAAGCTTTTTTAAATTTATGGTAGTACTATTTAATATGAGACAAGATTAAATCATATTTGCTTCCTCATATATGAAGTATACAAAAAGAAAATATTGTAATTATCCAAAAATATGAAATATGAAAAATGTCAAAAGAAATTAAAATAAATCGGAGTAATAACAACACAATAAAAACCAAAAAAATAATTGTATAAATAACTTACTCAAAAGTTACAGGTAACTAATTAAGAACCTTCAATATGATGAATTTCCAGAAAACTATTGCAACATTGATGTTTTAATTAAAGAAAGTACTGACTTCTCATAAATTCTAAAAAAAGTTTTTTGTCCTACAGTTTGTTTCTCTTTTTGCTTTTAATACACGGCGTTGTAGTCAATCTCTTTCCCGAATAATTCACTTGTTACGATGTACTCTTGGGAGCTAAGTATTTTTCTTGTTATTTTTTGCTCGTTTTTATGTTTCCTTGCTTTCTGGAGTTT
>BGPR01009077.1:0-34817 GCA_013235015.1 Araneus ventricosus
GCCGTCAATTTTTTTAATGATATATCGATCTTTCCCAAGATTATACATAAGGACAACGTGCGGAACAAAAGCCTTCTTACTACGATTCTAAACTTACATACCAAATTTTCTATACGCTATTGGCATCAGGCTGGAAGACGGTTCTTTCTGTTTTTCCTGGTTCATGTAATAAAACGTAAGACTTAGCAAACAAGTGTTGATTAAGAGAGCACATATCGTGAGTTTTATAATTTTTAAAGAGGTTTTTACGATTTCTGGTAAGGCATTGCTTGCGTGCGAAGTAAGTCTTCCAAACATTTTAGTTATAAATTTCAAAAGCTGAGTTTTAAATAATTCTTATGAACTAAAGTATGCTATCTTTTATGAGAGTTGGACGAAATATTTAAAGAAAAAGTATTTAATTACGCAATTTATTTAATGCGCATTATTGGGACTGGAAAGTAGTGAATGCATCAGTTTGATTATTCATATAAAAAATAAATTCTTACGGCTAAAAAGAACAAAGAAAAGCAGAAAGTAGTTATTTAAAGAAATTTGCAATGAGTATGACAATAGAAAAATATTAATGTTATACGTTTCTCACTCAAGTGAGGAATATCAATTTTGACAGGCTTAACGAAGTATCAAGAAAGGATACTAAATTCATTAAGCCGTCACTCGTTCATTAATAAGAGAAGTTTTATATACGTAGATTTTGTGGTTTTGAATTTAGTATGGAAGAATCACTAACGAAACATTCATTAGCTCATCCGAAAGAGAAAGATGAATGTGAAATATGCGAGATGAAGGATCATTTATGTGTTCATACAAAAGAGAAACCGCATGTATGTGGGGTGTGTGGTAAGCAATTCAACCAAATTAGTAGTTTAAAAATTCATTTGCGTTCACATAAAAAAAGAAAACCTCATGTCTGTGAAGTCTGTGCTAAACCATTCTCCGAAAGAGGCAGTTTAACAGCGCACGTACGTATTCATAGAAATGAAAAGCCTTATGTTTGTGAAGTTTGCAGCAAAGCATTTACTCAGTTATGTCAATTAAAAACACATTTACGGACTCATACCAAAGAAAAACCTTATGTTTGTGAAGTCTGTAGTAAAGCATTCTCCGTAAAAGGCAGTTTAGCAGGACATTTACGGACACATACCAAAGAAAAACCTTATGTTTGCGTTGTCTGTGTTAAAGCATTCACCGAAAGAGGCAATTTAGCAAAGCATTTACGGACTCACACAAAGGAAAAACCTTATGTTTGCGATTTTTGCAGCAAAGCATTCACTCAGTTAAGCAATATAAAAAAACATTTACGGACTCACACAAAGGAAACACCTTATATTTGTGAAATTTGTGGTAAAGCATTCGCCGAAAGAGGCAATTTAATATCGCACTTACGCATTCATGGAAATGAAAGGCCTTATGTTTGTGAAGTTTGCAGTAAAGCATTTACTCAGTTATGTCATTTAAAAACACATTTACGGACTCATACCAAAGAAAAACCTTATGTTTGTGAAGTCTGTAGTAAAGCATTCTCCGTAAAAGGCAGTTTAGCAGGACATTTACGGACACATACCAAAGAAAAACCTTATGTTTGTGTTGTCTGTGTTAAAGCATTCACCGAAAGAGGCAATTTAGCAAAGCATTTACGGACTCACACAAAGGAAAAACCTTATGTTTGCGAGGTTTGCAGCAAAGCATTCACTCAGTTAGGCAATTTAAAAAAGCATTTACGGACTCACACAAAGGAAACACCTTATATCTGCGAAATTTGTGGTAAAGCATTCGCCGAGAGAGGCAATTTAATAGCGCACTTACGCATTCATAGCAATGAAAAGCCTTATGTTTGTGAAGTTTGCGGCAAAGCATTTACTCAGTCATGTAATTTAAAAGCACATTTACGGACTCACCCAAAGAAAAGCCTTACGTGTGTGAAGTCTGTAACAAACCATTCACGTTAAGAGCTACTTTAGCTAAACATTTACGTAGCCATGCAAAGGAGAAACCTTATTTCTTTTATGTGGTAAAGCATTCATCATAAAAAGTAATTTAGAAACACATTTACGTATTCACACAGTGAAAAAGCCATTTTCTTGTGAAGTATGTGGTAAAGCATTCGCCCAAGCTAGTCATTTAAGAACGCATTTACGTACTCGTACAAAAGAGAAACCATTTGTTTGTGATGCCTGTGATAAAGCGCTCATGGTAAAAGGTAATTTGTTAAAAGCAAAAATATGAAATGATATACAAATGTAGGGTGATATACTTTATTCGCTATCGTCATATGCAACAAAATTTTTTATATGAATGTGACTTAACTAATGAGTAATTCTAACAAGAAAACTAAATGTGACTTTGTTATAATATTTATTCTAGTTAACAACCATATGTTGTATAAACTGGATGAAGTATCAATATAAATATTTGAAAAATATCTTCATTTGAATAAATTCCCTGAAAGAATACTTTTATAACAGGGTTTTCCAACATTAATAGTATCGCGTGTAATTTTTTTATATTTTTGTATTTAGAAGTATTTGGATTCGCAACAGAATTTATTTTAGCAGAGATTACTGTTTTCAGAAGTTGATCCCTCTACAGGTTCTTCCAGAGATGTAGACTTCCTTTTTATGAATGACAACGTAGAATAATCGGAGACTTGCTCTTGGAGTAACCGCTGTCAAAAATTGAGTAAGTCACTCATTTCGAATGGCCGGTGTGCTCTCTTTATTTAAAGTTCAATGAAAGTTCTGCCTTATTTCCTCCAATATGTCTACCAGAGAATGGCAAGCAACTTCCACAAAAGTACTTTAAAGAAAGGCCGATACAACTTTATTTTGTCGTTCATCTGATGTGGGGTATTTAGAGAATATGGCAAGCTCTCATTGCAGTTAAAGACGATCGTATTCCTTCCTGATCGATATCTTGCTTGTTGTTTTTGACCTTGGGGATATCATTTTAACAAATATAACTTTTTAAATAAACTGATTTATTTTTATTCCGTGTTGCCTTATATTTTTTTTTCATTGATATATTTCTTCTATACTATAAACACATATGTATTTGTTTGCAGTATTTTCATTATAGCTTTCCCCTGTGATATCTTGCGAAGTTATATAAAACAATACCCCTATGCATTAGAGTACTAACTGATGTTATTCTGAAGATATTTTAGAGTTACAGTATTTTAAATTATTGAAATAACCATGACCCTTCCGCAAATGACCCTTTCTGGCATTTTTACTTGGGAAACATATATATATATATACATATATTCACCAATAAAATATAATTTGGATTAATTTTGGTGCATATGAATCTATTTTATAACGCATATTTATATCGTAATTTATTACACGACAATAAGACGTCTAATTTTAAAATTACAGATTGGAGTAAGAAAGTTTAAGACCGGTATAACCTCTAAACATACATTAAAAATTAAATTTTTAGGAATAATAGTTTTATTAAAATATGAATATATAATTATGATTTACAACCATCAAATATTAAGGAATTAGCGCTTTCTTTTTATAGGATATAAATGCAAGGTCTGAGAGAAGAAACTTGGGTGCATCTCTAAAGTTTTCATAAATCAGTTTTTTTTTCAATTGCCAGTAATTTAAATAATTGACTCTAACTGTCAACCAGAAGTATGGAAAGAAATTTTCTCGAAAATTAGATGGAAATTGAATGCATGATCTCACCAATCTAAGCGACATAAATTTGAATTTACGGACGGTCCGTTTTAATTTGTTAAAATTCCTATCAAATAATATACATAATAGTAAATTCAGTAATCAGTTGTTTTTATTCTATGCATTTTCGTGAAATATACTATTTGTTTCATTCCAGGAATTCATGAAAATACTTGCGTAAATATAAGATGCCACTTTTTTTATTTTTACTTTTGGTCGAAATATGTATTAATCCGAAATATCTACCTAGTAGGCGCTGTTTCGAATCTGCTAAGCGATTGAATCCCTAGGCCGCGGTGGTCTGGTGGTAAGGTTTCGATCTCTGCGCCGGAGGGTTCCAGGTTCGAAATCCGATTCTGAAAAATCGCCGTGTCAATGGGTCTAGTGCACGTTTAATCCATCTTGGCCAAATGTCCTCCCGCTTTTGTGGTGGAAGGGGTGCCAGCTCAGGTGTCGTCCTCGTCATCTGACCGCGATTTATAATTATAAAGTCCGACCCAAAATAGCCCTCGTGTTGCTTCAAAACAGGACGGAAATATAACCAAACTAAACAGTTGCATCCTGTTTTCGTAAATGTTACTTTGTCAATCTCAATAATCCAACAAAAACGGGGGAAAATGAATGGAGGGATAAATTTTTGTATCAACCTCTTTCATGACATACTATATATTAACCCTTTGCACTCGAGAGATGACTCTCAGTCATCAATCTAGACGGTGCATCATTTTGACGTTTCTTGATTTCGATGATTAAAAAAAAAACTACCTATTGTTTAACAACGGATTCGGAAACCTTCCACGCTTTTGCGCATGCGCCTTGCGGAGTTACTTTCTTAAAAATAGGGAGAAAGTGACGAATGGAAGGGTGTTGTTTATTTACATTTGACTGAGCGTGATTTAACAAAGAGCTCCGGAAATGCGGTCATATATACATCGCCTGACACCCCTTTCCGGTGTAAAATCGTCCCAAAGTGGCAGTCTCTGAATCTGTTTCCGAACAGTGTAATGTTGCAAGTTAAATAATTGACTATAACCGTAAGCCTGAAGTATGGAAAGAAATTATCTCAAAATTAGTTGGAAAAAAAGAAGAAATTGAAAACATTTTTAGGTTAATATCCTTTAACACAGCGATAATGCATTTCATTAAAACGTGACTTTTTTCACTCATCTTTTCTATATACAATGTAATGAATTAAGATGCTTTTCTTAAATGAAATCGCGTACTGATTATGCATAATTTTATAAACATATGCTATCTAATTTATTTTCAAATCCTTTTGAATGTGGTATTCGTAGTTTTAAAAGCTTTAAATTTGCTTATTTTGCGGTTTATATGTAGAAATGTGTTTTGGCTTCTTTTGTATTTAACTGCTTAAATTAGACATTTATAAGGCTATTTTTAAACACTTCACAAACATTTATTAAATAAATAAAAAACAGATACACATTCCGTAACTTATCTTTAACTGCGTACTTAATCTTTTATTTCTAACTAAACAATTGAAGCATATGTATTTTAGAAGCAAATAAAATTACTTTTATTGTTTTAATAGTTAAATTATCTGTTCTTTATAACGTGAACAGTTACTATAAGAAAAATATTTTTTCTTTTAAGAGCATTTCATTTTGTTATTTACGAGAACAACCTCTTGAAAAACAATGAAATTCGGAAGTTTCATCCGTTCTTTTACACCTCAGTTTGAGTTTCAGGGATCACAGACAAGATGTTTATTCCAAATTTTAAATTAGAATCAGTAAGGATATTTAAACTGCTAGCGGAAGAAATGAGACCACGGTAATGATGACAATTTTAGTGGATTCCGAGGGAAGATAAATCTCGCAAAGGTTCAAAAATAAACTTTGTTGACTAGGCACCATTATACAGCATTATACAGTTATATGCTTCTGAAGGTGCGATAGAATGTTTAATTTTTATTTTATATCATTCAGTCAATTTTAAACTGCCATAAAAATCTGAGGAAAACATCCTTTAATAATATGACAGATTTACAAATTGAAAACTGTGTTCTCTTTCATTACAAGTGTTCATTAACATATACTGAGTTATCTTTTTGTGCTATGGATGGCTAAATGGTTTATCGGAAAAAGACTGAAAAGAGGGGGGAAAATGTGATTCGAAATATTTGTTAATGTGCATCATGCATGATCTTTAATGGTCATAAATAAAGCAGTAGTTTATATTTTTCTGTTTCATTACCTTACAATTTTTAAAGAGTGTAAATAAGCCAATAATAAATACTTTAATTGCGCACAGCAATTGAGATTATAACTGAGAATAATGTTCATTGCATAGATGAAGCGATTTTGGTGTCAATTTTGAATCCCGTAGAGAGAATTGAATAAGTTTCATTCAACCTCATTCAACTAAGAATTCACACCCTAAATGGGTTATTGTAATGCAATTATGTTTTCATCTGCTAAAATATTTGGTATTAAAAACAATTAAAGTATTTAATAAGCATAATTTATGTTGCGTTTTTTAATTGTAAAAATAAACCTTGGATTATGAAAACTAAACCTCTTTCCTGATAATCGAATTCATAAATTTTTGGCATATTTTTTTAAAAATTCTTTGATGTATCGCATTTCAAACCCATTCAATCATTTTTTAACATCTAATTTCGCAGCATCCAAAATTATTGAAAATATGTACATTTGTCCTAAGAGCCCATTCTTAAAGCAATAAGGCCGAATGCAGAAGTTCACGCTGTTGCATACAAAAAAAAGTTGCTTCTGTGGACAAACTTAAAAATAATGCAGGTAGGATCAGTGATGTTAAAATGGCTCCATAGAGATGCTCTAAATGCTGCTCAACTCTTTGAAACATGTTGGGTTATTTTCTGAACCACTCTGAGTGATGCATCTTTTAAGCATTCTTGCTGAATAGCGCTTCATAGAAAATCCATATAATAGCAAAAAACACACAATTTTTTAGAAATTGAAACCAATTAAAAACTATTTTTCAGCTTACTAAATTGCTAAATCAATCCTTATACTCGCACGTGTGTAATTGTGCATCTTATTATCTTTCGCGCCCCCAAAAGTTGAACAATCTTCAAATAAATTAAACAGCAAACGGAAGCCTCAAGTCCAGACATGATCTTTTTCTAAGATACGATACATCAGTTAGAAAACCTCTGTTTGCAGGGACGCAGTTTGCTATGCTGAACGGAAACCTACTGCTTTTTTATCCTGTCTTATTCGAGTACTTGTGAATACAATAACTCAAAAAATGCAACCAGTTACATAAATAAAATTTGGTACATGATCTTGATAGCAGAAAATGCTATTTTAAATTTTCGACTAATCTACCAAAGGGAAAATGTCAAAACCAGGGATGAGATTGGCAAAAAAGCAAAAAGACTGATATCATGCTTGAGCAAAAAAATTGTACCATAAATTTATATGCGAAAGAAGTAAAACATCGGAACATGCAATATGATGAAAATATTACACTATAATAATTAATAACTTAATTATTTATAATTCAGCACATATAAATAAGAAAAAGTATATTAAAATATTATTAAATCATTCACATTAAAAGTTAAGAAACAAGTTTAACACATCATCAGGGGCATCAGAAAATACGAAATTAAACATTAAAACATATTTACCACCTATACATCAATGAGATGTAACATTCACTCAACAGAAGTCTGAGAAGAATTATATTTAATAGCCGTTTGATAAAAGTTAGTAGCTCAAAAAGTAAATAAAAATAACGACAAAAATTTCTTTTGCTTCAAACAATTGTGTAAAGTGTATTAGCTCTTTATAAATTATAATAATATATCATATACTGAATTCTGCTTTATTTCTTTTATTTTTATACATTTTTACAAAAGTAACAGCATAATGATTTTGCACCGTATAAAGTGAGAGGGGTCGAGAAATTGTACAGTTACAATGACAGATTCATTTAGCATTATTGTTATTTGAAACATTTCCTTAATTGTTAAAGAAGTGGTTTTCTTTCGCTTTTTTATTTGTGTGGCTTTTGTTGGTAACAGATCTCCAATAACACGCTTCACCCCTTGTTTTGGAGGCCTCCTATCTTTGACAGATTTTTCTTCAATAAAGGATGTGTTTGCATCCTCTGCAAGTTTATTATCAGTAGAGGTTAAACTTTTTCCACAGTCTTCATTAGTATCTCTCTGCTTAATTACTGACATGGTTTCCGGGACTACATTATCTCCAGAATGCCTATGTAAATGATATGTTTTATTTTTTATTTTGAGAAGATTTTTTTATGCCTTATTCTCTGCTTTTTGCAGCTTTGCACACAACTTTTTAGCTGCCTCTTTTTGACAGAAGTTTTTCTTTTTTTATGTAGTTTATTTATTTGTTTTTGTTCAATTTTTTTATTTTTTCATCTTAGTACGCCCTACAAGATGACCTTAAGTTTTCACCTAATTTTTTTTCAACATGTTCATGCAAAAAAATCTCGAATTTTTTGATTTTTGAAAATTTTTGAAATCTTGAAAATTTTTCGCAAAATATTCTATAGAGGTTTTGTTTCCTGTAAAAAGGTGGTACTTAATACTTTGAATGGCACCGAATGTTGGAATGTTCTTCCTTGTAGAGCTTGCTGATATAATGTTGATTCGTCAGTAGAACATGAATCATCTAGTTTCCTAGCCGGTGGAGTTAAGCCGTAAGGTCGAGCATATTTTCCCAGAATTTTCTTTCGAAAACGGAAGATTGAAAGGTTTCTTTTTTTTGTGTTAAAGCTGAATTTTCGGAAAAAAAGCAAATTTTTGCAGGGGAGAGGGGGGAAATTGGAAGTTCGGGGAGAGAAAAAAAAACGGAATTTTGAGAGAGAAAAAAGCGGAATTTCTCCAAATAACAAAAAAGCGGAAATCCACCAAAAAGCGGAAGAATCTCATCCCTGCAAACACATAGTCGATTATCATGAATGTGCTAAGAAACTAAACGCAACACGCGCCGTATCCATAGAACTACTATTTCTATGGATACGGCAGGGAATAATTACATCGTGCAAGTTTGCGAGAAAGTCATTGGCGAAAAACCCTGCTGGCCTTTTCAATACTTCGGAAATGGTGAAATCGCTCAGACTGACAAAACAAGGCGTGAAATTATATTCTTTCAAATAACATCTAACCCCTTGAACTGCAATGCTATTAAAATTCTAATTAGATGCAAGAATTTATTTTGGACAGTTATTGCTATTCCCATCCATATAAGAACGGTCAGTATACCTGAGATACTTTAACGTGTCCAAGAGATATTTTTGTCTTTTAAATAAATTGTCACTTGAATACGTCTTAAATATCAAATTCCGTAATTCGATGCATTAGTCTGACTCGTCATTTCAGTAGAAGGGGTTAATGAGAAAAACAAATTTAAACAATGTTTGTTCTGTAGGAGTAGCTATTTAATCAACAACGGCACACAAGAATAAAGGAAGCAAGTAATGATTTGAAGACTTCGCAATGCGGCGTCCTGCAATGTGTTGTTAATTAACCGTAATGCAAGTAAATAGCTTCCAATTTTGAGGTACAACTTTGTTGACTGTATTTATTTTTTCTCGAGGAAATTACACATCTTCGTATTATTGCAGCGATAAAAAAAAGTTTTGATAACAAAAAAAATATTCCGCTTCATTCATATAGTTAAATTCTATCTTAACATTTTAGGTAAAAGAATCTACATAATAATCCTGATAACTCATAGCAACCTCACACGGAAGTACTGCCTTCTCCATACGCCTTCTGACGTCCCTGCCTTGATAAAACACAAGGCCGTCCATTCACTGCCACTCCACGCAACGCAATTGACATGGTGACACGCCAGAACCGAGCGTGAATGTGGAAACGGAACACAATTGGTGTGGCGTAAAGTGGTCATTTGAATTTCATCACCCTTCCACATGTGGATTAGGAAATGCGGAAATCCTGCGGGCAGCAGGTCCGTTGTGGTGGAGGAATGCTGTGATAAAAGGGTCTATTCTGGTACCCCCAGTTGGGTTGAGAGACGTCACTTTTCCCGTTGTTAACGTGTGGAAAAAATGACGTCTCCCAACCCAACCGGGGGTACCAGAATGGACCCAGTAGTCTACCCAGACGTTCACCCACGGAATCGAAGTGACTGGAATTGGATGGATTTGCTTGGCAAAGAGTGGTTGTGAATGCTTGGCCTAATAATCAAGTTTCTCTTTCCTTTGTGGGAACTGTAGGTTAGACTAGCACCTTAGTTCTAACCTTACAAATTTGTCATTGGTATGCATGACACCTGAATTTTCATATTGGTCTTCATATTTAGCTTTCGTTGAGGGAGAATGTCATGGGTTTTAGTTATAATAGCGTCGCAGTTTAAAGCTAACCAAAGCCTATTTTAGGATTAAACTTGTAATTCAGAATCTTAGACAGATGACACTTATATCTGCATTCCATTCCAAATTTCCACTCGACACCGTCAGGAAGGTATATGAATCTGAAGAGTTCAGACCAGAATCAAGCGCCTATGCACAAAGAATGTATCTTTAAATCGGGTTGCTTAACCTAGATACCTCGGTTACCAACCGAGATTGGGGCCGGGGGAGATCTATCTTTCTCTTTCTTATGCTTTGGACCGTCGTTTGCAGCAATCACCAGATGATGAATTTCCTATTCACTACAGTTTAAAATGCCGTGTAAATATTTTCAGTGTTTACAAAATATATATAATGTTGAACTATATTATTTGCATCAATTCTTATATAAGCCCGAAAAATTAAAGTTCATTAAATATATTGCACCATTTTATAATCCGACTTCTTTCGCTAAGTACAAGAGAGAATTTCTTTTATCTTTTTTCAAATATCTCCACCTCGTTCGATGTCATTTATGAGTGTGGCCTCTAGCGCGTTATTCGCGGAAATAAATGTGGTGAAAATCAAGAATGCTATATGACGAGCTAATTCAGCTCTAGTGTGATGAAGTTACAACACAACATTATTGCACGTTATGAGTATTAAATACATTAAATGACGTTGGATGTTAGGAAAAAGGAGTTTAGTACAAATTAGTAAAGAATTTTAAGGATATGCAAACTCGTACTTGAGAAAATGATCGAATACTTAAGAATATATATGTGCAAATATTTTCTATATTTAAGAGTTTCTTATTATTTGAATGCCTGGGGTACTGCTGATATAATCCTTACTTGACAGAAATTCTTGCCTAATTAGTTGTTTCTCAACAATCCCTGGAAATATCAAATTGAGTAAATAAAAATATATTCCGTCAAGATTAGTTTTTGTTAAAAGTTAACAATTTCTGTTTATAGTTTGCTAGATTTCCTTCATATTTTAAATCAAAAGCGTATCACGAAAAATCAAAAGTTGAATACAAAGAGATAAAAAAAATCCAAAAACGTTCGAAAATATGGTTTTAGATTCAACAACTTTCCGCACATGGATACAAACTGGTTTGACGATATTATGGTGAACTTGAATTACTTAACGCGATTGCGTTTGCATAAATATTGATGTTTAGGTTTAGTAAAAAGGTATGTTTCAGACGTATGCTCGATGAAAAGCCGTTTTGTCTCCATTTGAGGACGAAAAAAATGAGAACTAATTCTCGAATTTTTGACTACGCATGAGAGTCGGCCTCACCGCCCACTCGCGCTGAAGAATAACATTGATGCGTGCGCACCTTTCCCGACAGTCATATTGGCAGTTACGAACCTTCTACTAATCTCCTGAAAGACACTCTTACCATCGGAATGTAAGCTGGCTCAGGAATTCCGAGTTAGTCTCTTTTCAAGCAGCTTCTCCCTTACCCAAGTCTTCAATGGCTGAAGATCACTTCTAAACACTGCGTTGTCACTAAAGATATTTGTTAACCGTCATCCACACCATTTCAGTATAGAAGCCAACAATCTATTGATCTCCAGAAGGCTTGTCTGTGAAACTAAGACATGATTAATTGCTCGATTTGTTTCGTCGTAGAAATTTGAAATTGAAAATCTTGAAGGGATTAGATAGCAATGGAAGACTTTTCAACAACATTAGATCATAGAGTGGTTACATTAAAGACTGCTACAGATGTCGTTCGATTCAGTTTCATCGTACGAAACTCCATTTCTTATTTAGATTTGGGATTGTGTCAATACTCTATGCTTTTAAATTATCTCGGAACTTCATGTGATTGCTGTGCATTGAAGCTTTCAAAAAGTTTCATAAATACAGAGGAAAAATGTCGGAAGTTCTTTACTCAGAGTAGAAGTCTTCTCTACACTTTACATTTGGATTTGCCAAAAGGAAGAGAATGCAGTCTGAAGGATGTTCCAAATTCTATTACATTCGACCATAATCCCTGTATTCCACACATAGCCAAAATTATTCCTACCCGTGGATTTGAAATTTCGATATTATCTAATTTCGTAGAAGATGCTATCAATAGCAATAAGAAAAAACTGAAAATTTTGTCATGGATATTAAAAATGAGTTTTTCCAATCTGCCCTTGCTTTACGTTTTAAAGATCCGAACTGTGGATAAATTCATCGATTGTTTTTATTCCGAGATAACAGATTCCGCCATTTTCAAAGACTTCATCATGTATTTTGATTTCACAGAATGGATTTCTACGTATGAAAAGCCAGAAATCCTTGAGTACCTACTTTATTATTCTCGCCATTATGGGAGGGAAGACTTGACAAAAGATGTCTTTCCAATTGATGAAATAATAGATCATTGTTTATTCAATCGTTATTTCTTAAATATTGGTCCCATTCTGAAGTACATAAATGTTCCTAGATTTTCTGAAGATGATTATCATCTGTATTTTCTCAAAATTTCTTCAACGAGGTAAGAGTGCATTTTCTCACATCATTTTTGTTTATGTAGAAAGCAAAATGCTATTAATGAAAAAAATAACACGTTGAGTTATAAAAATAATACTTGATGATTTGTTGAGATTAAAGAAATTTAAAAAAAAACTAAATTGGGCATAATTTTTTGAAGTGTTTATCAGCCTTTATTTTTTAAAAAGGTTATGAGTTCTTTGTCTTTTAACGTTTAGTTTGTGGATTAGATTTGAAATTCTTTACTACATGGATTTAGAGAGGAAAATAAACGTTGCTTTTGCTCTTTTCAGGTAAATAAATATCATTTGAAGTTTTCCTCGACCATCACAGGAATAGGTATTCTTGTTTTCTCTCATTAACAATCAAACTACCCAGGACACACGGGGTGACTGAATATGACAGGGAAGTAAAAGATCATTTAAGTGATTTGAGCAGAAACGGGTTTCCCAGATATGGGCAAGAAAAATCCTAATCGTTTTCTGATATAAATGTTGCACCAGCCCTTGAGGGAAGTTAAGTATTCCACTGGTACGGCATCATGACTGCCCGAAAGAAAAAGTTCTTAATCCTTTTTTAGGCGTGGTTATAATATGCATCAAATTAGGTGCATGCGTGACCTTTTTTATTGTACACCATTTTAATCTTTAATTTTCGTAATTAAAGAAGGAAATATTTATTTTTGCACACATTATTTTTATTTCTGAGATGTTGCAAAAGTATATCCCAGATTTTTTGCAAATCCTTTTCGTATTAAATATTTATTGTTTTAGAGTCCATCGTGATGCTAGATAAATAAAACTAGAAACAATCGCGCCTATTTTCAACAATTGCTGGTAATTTCTAATGAAAATTTACTCATCTAAAATCCATTTTGTATTAAACAATTCTAATAGCATTCAGCTAAAATACTAAATGGAAAAATAACGAAGAAGGAAAAAAAATTACCCGGTGTTGCAGTTTCCGACCTTTAGCGTTGGTGATTCTAGCCGAAAATTTATTAACTCCAATTAGTAAACTAAAAAAATTAAAGAAGGAAGCATAAATGCAGAGTAATACTGTATTTTTACTTGATGGTAATCCTTAGCTGCTAACTTTTTGTGTTTGAATCTGAAAATAATATTTTTAAAATACTCTTTTATAGTATTCATCGCGTCATTTATCCAGATAAATTTTTCTTTGAAACTATATGAAATATTCTTTATCGTATTTAAGCTTAAATATTTTGTTTGTTAAAAAAATGGAAGAGAACATAAAGCATCGTGTCATTTGGGAATTCTGCTTCAAATAGAATTTCGCGCTTCAAGGAATTAAGATTTTTTTCTCATGGTAATTAAGTGGTTAATAGTCATAAACGAAATTCCTTTGCAAAGGTATCGTAGCCTTACAGGATGGAATACCTTATTTCAAAAGAAATTTGAGAAAATTTCCTTCTCAGTGAACATTTGAAGACAGCATATTTTTATTAGAAACCTACCAATCTCAGATATTCAAAAGATCAGTATTATAAAATATGTTTCAATATCATTGTTTGATCCTAAATGTTTCTCAATAATAGTGGTTCAGAACATATTTGAAACTTACTTGTCTTAGGTATATGTTGAATCATCAAGCTATTTGTTCGACTTCCAAATGACATTTTCATCTTCTTTATATATGGTAGTTAAGAATTTAAATTGCATTGCCATATTGGACATTAAGCTTATCTTTTTCATTTTCACATGCTTATAATCTTTAGAAACGTGACTTTCATCAAGTTTTTTTCAGTCCTTATACGAGATGTTATCTTGTCTAACACATAGAGAATATTTTCCATTAATGCTTACTTTTATTATTCCAGCCTAGCGATCTATATATTTACTTCTGCCATGTATACAAAAATAGTCAAAAAAATTCGAACTGGAGATTTTGATGAATCTCCACGCTTTAGACATCACCGAATTGGAAATTTAAGTTTTTGGATTTCGGCCCATTTGTGGACTCGATAAATTCAAAGCGAAACCACTAGTAGGATCCTATCGTGTAAGTAATCTTTACACCAAAATTGTAGATTTCTAGCGAATTTTAGACGAAATTCGTTCATGGCAAGTCCGTATTCCTTATGTGTGCATGCGAATGTGATCACACAAAAACAGATCGAATTTGGTGGATAAAACTTTATCGATAGATTTTTAGTTATCTGCTCAAATTTTTAAACCAAATCATTTAAATTATTCATTATCTGTCGCTCTGTTTGTTTTGCGTTTGTTAACGCAAAAATGCAACGACTTTGCTAAACCAAATTTGATGCGATATCAAATTTGTAAACCTTTAATCTGGAGTTTACGGTGTCCACTTACTTTGTTCCTGTTAGGAGAGCCAACTCATTGCCTCCAGGAACGGAGATGAGAGAACATTTGTTTTGGTTGCTCAATGATATTTTTAACAAATGACATGTGCGCATGCGAAGATATTAATCTTTTCATCGGCGTTTCGCACACCACGCTATATTGCGCTTCGTTTCGATTGGACTGTTTTGTTCATCTCTTCGATGTGATTGATCGATTCATTCGAATTTCAATAAAACTTCGTTTGCAATTCTTCGGTTTGGATATTGTTTCAATACTGTCTATGCTATTCTGTGTGTTTCGTTTCTCCGTGAATAAGTGAAGCTACGAGTATTCCGCTATGCTGAAAGCGGCCGCTGATTTTTTTTAAGTTAAAAAAATTGCCCGGTACACCCTTGAAATGCCGCAGGCATTGCGTGCTCAATCTCTCTTTTTTAGGACACTCATGCGCAGGACGGCAATAAAAAGCGCACTGTACATCCCAAACAGTATTTGGAGATGACAAATGAAATTACGGCAAGAAACATTGGCGAGAAACAAGTGGGCTCCGTAAACTCCAGGTTTACCTCGTTAACCTATATCAGAGTTTGGAACGAATCGGTCAAAACGAACAGGCCCGAAATCACGCAGTCTTTTGTTTTCACTATACTACGCATAATAAAACTCTTCATATTGGGTTAGTACATGAGAAAGGGGAAAAAATTCTATCTGATCTAACTCGACTCTAACACTTTTCAACAGAGTAATAAGCGTCCAAATATTGTCTGAAAGAGGATTAATTAAACAATTTGTGTCCTTTTTAGGCCAAACCTGACTGAAGAAAGATTGCGTAAGGCCGAGAAACGGATGAAACGTGAGAGAATTCATCAGATGTTGCAAATCATTTGGATGCACATCGACTGCAGACAGCACCATTGTACTGAAGATGCATCAGATGCTCTGCGCCTCATTTGGTGCAGTGTTCCAGATGCCTATATAAGTTTCAAAGAAATCAAGAGGGCTTTCCGAGGAATTTTCAGAGCTGAAGAATTGAAGAACATATACGACTTCTACGCCGAAGCTGTTGGTGAGTCTTCTGAAAGTGTTCATCCGAGATCACTTCAACACCTGTGCAGATCGATAATAAAGAGTACTTTGAGGGAAAACCAAATTTGGATTCCGGAAGGCCTTAGGCAAACGTGTCTGCCAAAAGCAATTGAGTCGTTTTTAAACCTTGAAAAAGTATTCTGCACCTCTAATGAATTTGCACTGTAAAGCAGATTTCAACAAATGAAAAAGAGTTTTTTAAATGTTTTATTTATTAGATTTTATAAGTACAATTTTAAATTGTGTTATTCTAATAGCATTTGCTTCAATTTGCTGCTGAAGGAATGTTTTAGAAATGTGTATTTTTTTAAACTTTTTTATTTCAAGTAATCGCTAACGAATATGAGAATAAATATGTATTCTTGCTAGGCAAATACCAGCTTCCGTGCATTAGGAGAGTTACTTTTTTTAAATTCTGAAAAAATATTTTTACCACTTAGCAGAGCACTATTTCATAAATAAAATTGTACAGTTATTTCTATTTGTGTTTGTCGTTTTTGTTATGGTAAAACTGAAGTTTTTATTAAGTCTTCAGTAAATTAATCAATTTCTCTACACTTTACTTTTGAAAAAATTCCTACAAATGCCATATTTTAGTAAAGGAAATCCTCTTTAATGTGAGAAATAGAATACGAAATATTTGTATAAAATAGTATTCAGTTTGTTTCTTTAAACTTTTTCCGATGTTAGCTGACTTTTTTGTGTGCAAAATATAGATCATATATAAATAGCTTTATCACAGCAGAAATATTAGTTAAGAAATTTTGTTTAGGAACACATCAAGGTTTCATCTAATAGATCACAGCTTTGCAAGAAATTAGAATTTTAATACAAAATGTTAGTTGTGTGAAAATTCTTTTACCAGGAGTTGAAATTTGAACACGACTGTAGAAACGCATCTCATTTTATGCACGAAGACAGAAAGATGCCACTTTCGGGTCTTTCTGTCGAGATGATTCACTATCTTCGTCCTTCTAAATTGTGTGTTTCTGAAATTCTCCAGGTCTAGGCTTCGAGACGGGGTGGTCATAGGTTTGAAACCCGATTCCACAGAAGATCTGTCGTGTATGTGAACCTGGTGGACGTGGAATCTGACTTCAGGTGTCAAACGTCTTTCTGGTGTGGAATTTTAAAGAGTGGATGCCGTAATAGGTGTCGTCCTCGTCACCTGTCCAAGGTTCAAAATTGCGAGGTTCATAATAAAGTAATCCTCGTGCTGCTTTTAAGCGTTACGTTAATATAATTAAATGAAACTAAACCGTTTCAATAATTAAGACAATTATTTTTGTTTAAATGTCCATCTATCAGTTCTCCTGATGTAATTTTCCTATCCACATCATATTTATATTTTTTATTTCCGCTTTTTTGGGGGTGGGGGAATTCCACACTATCACTACGCAATCTGTTTATCGCCATATCTCCTCCAGAAGTGATCGCAATTCAGTGTCATTTGACAATACTAACCATCGTAAAGTAATTATTAATTCTTATTGTCATCCGATTATTATTATAATATTAGTGCTTACGAGCAGAAGGACAGAGTTAAGTGTCACTTTCTCCCTCATTACGAGCGGGGGAGGGTATGAGGTCACTCTAAAATAGCGCCTGGAAAAAAGTGTAACCAATCAGGCGTTGTTTTTTCTGTGACGCAAGGCCAGGATGTAGAGAGGGATGAGATCCCTTCACTTGAAGAAAGATATTTTCAGACTCGCTGCTGCATGATTTGAAAAAAAAGAAGAAAAAAATGGTGCCCATACTTCGTACCGGTGGGAACTGTTCGAATTGTTTTCTTTTTTGCTCAGTTTTTGTTCGAAAGGAGTGTTTAAATGCTCGTTCATGTAATGTCCCCCGTCTGGATTAACAAAAAAAGGAGCGGACCTGTGTGACGAATAATAGTAAATGGCGAGAGATGTCTCCGAGCCAGAGGAGTTGAATTGACAAAGGAGGAATCCGACCCACTCGGAGCTCGCAGGGACCGTGCAGATTCTTCAACAGATCAGACCTTTTCCTTTATCACTATATATTTTTTCGTATTTCATGGCGGACAGCAATAATCAGTTATAGGATCCAATTCTTAACCCTTTTGATGATGGGAAAAAAGGGAACTTGAGGACTTTTAAAAAAATCTCTCGGATTTTGAGTTTTCAGTTTAATTCAATGTGTGTTATTCTCACATTATGTTCGCGAATGTTGATCAAAATTATTAATAATTATTAATAAGCTAATGTCAATGGTTGTTTTTTTATGTGTCAGTATAAATAAATTTTTAGTTCCTTTTTTCAGAAGAAATTTGTAGCATTCATGTCTGACATTATTCACTCTTCTTTTTTTATATTCATGAAGGATATTTTTCCTCTTTTTATTTTTGGTGAAAAGGATATTTAAAATATACACGAACAAATCAATTTAACAAATACAATTTTTGTATCTACTGAACTACAGTTTTATATATTTAGGTGTTTTAATATATGGTATTATATAATATCAATTAAACAATATAACAATTTAGGTATATATAATATTATATTATATAAAATATCAAGTTAAATATATAACAATAGTTAACAATTTGTATTTATATATATAACTATATATAACTGTAGTCAACAACATAACAGTGTACAACAACTTTTCTTCAAAAAATAATGAGTTTAAGACACAGAGTTCACAATATTTCTTACAATATAATGAAACTTTGAATGAAATAATTCAAAAGATATTAGTTAGAAATAAAGCAGATGGGCTTAGGCGAGCCAGAAAACTTTCAAATCAACGTCAAAATAATTTAAGTCAGCAAATAGAGGAATCGTGTCAATTCCCATCATGTAATTTACTATTGTGAACATCGTATTTTCGGTATTTTTTCGTTATATCCACTGCGATATATATGACGATCAAAATCAGGAAAGACCCATTTGCATTCTCAACATTTAAGTTCCGATAGCATTATCGTCAATGCTTCACGCTCATAAACAGCGTTGCTGGTTCGATCCTCGAATGAAAAGATTCTTCCCTGAGTGTTTTCACTCGCTATAATTGCCCTTTTCTTCCCATAATTCTCTCAACATTTTAGTACCACGTTAATAGTTTAATTGATTTGTTTTTAATCCTTGGAAATTAAAAACTTAGAAAGAACAATGTTTAAATATTTTTTTAAGACTATACATTATTAAATTTTCTTCATTTGGTACATGCATTTACTAATAGGTATAATTTTAATTTTGATCAAGCCATATCTTTCAGATTCACGTGTGATGAGGCCTGCGGCGCCAATAAAACGTAACCCCTCTCTTCAACTACGGAGCTAGAAAGCGCCAATTTGGCAGTAAATGTTTGGTATGAGCATAACGGAGCGCAGAAGCTCTTCGCGAGATCAGGTTCTTTAACGTAAAACTGCAATCGAAATAGTCCTGTCATTAATGCCGAACATGAAATGACATATTAAGAAGTTTTCAAAAGCCGCACAGCTTGATAACAGGATTTTATAACGTTTTGTTAAGGTCTCACTTCTGGGGCCTCGGGTTCGATTCCCGCTTAAGGCGTGTTCTACGCGAGTCCAATTCCGACTTTCTCCATGAATTTTATCGATAAATCTGGGAGTGGAAACGTTGTCTGTTGCTGTAACGTAATGTCGTCTTCCTTTCGGTGTTTCTTCAATCACTTAATAAGTTTTAATTGATCGTACACCGAAATATCAGCAACAGTCTTCGAGCAAATAAACTTTTATGCATTATTTGAAATTGAATGGTAAAGTCTAGTTTTTGAATTTTCTACTCTGTATACTATGTAATAATTATTTTAGCAGAACTAAAATCAATTCGCCATTTAGCAGTTGCCTCATTTTGACTACTGTTGGAGCCGGATTCAGTCCATGGAGGTCCTTAAAGAATGCATGTTTCACTCCCTCCCCTCTCAAAATCCCAAAAGTTCTTTCGATCTCAAGTTAATTTTTATGTAACCAGTTTTAATGTAAGAAATGCGAGAGATAGATTTTCCACGGGGGTTCTTCCGCCCGATTTTCCACAGGGGTGAGGGTATTTCCAACGAGTTCTTTCGTCCGATTTTCCACGGGGGGGGGGAGTGTTCAATCTATAGAGTTCTTTCGCCCGATTTTCCCAGGTTTCTCCAATCAGGTTTTAATTTATCGTACCCGAAATATCAGCAACATCTTCAATACAAATAAATCGTAACTTAGTCGAGTTCTTTTGTCCGAGTTTTCCCGAGGGGGGTTCTTCTATAGAGTTTCTTCCGATTTTTCCCGAGGTCAATGGCGGACAGGGTCTGAAAAGAGTGGTTGCCATGAGACAATAGGGCCCACTTGCCATCGGGCAAACTGGCAACCTGGCCAGCCGCTACTGCCCGGGGTTTCTTCCATCCGATTTAATCCGGGGTTTCTTCCGTCCGATTTTCCACGGGGAGGGGTTCTTCCGTTGAGTTCTTTCGTCCGATTTTCCACGTCGGTTCTTCCTAGTGCTCGTTAAATCTGACGCCCAGGTCAAAAAGTCTCCCGCCGGTGCTACGGAAGTTTGATAAAGGGTGACAGTACTGGTATCGTCTTCGCCATCTGACAACGATCAAAATCATGTGAGGACAGTCCTAAAACAACCCACGGGTTGCTTCAAAACGAGACGTTAATACAATTTAACTCAACAAATTGCAAGAGCGAATTTTTGACGATTACAACATCTCGTACTTATATATTTAAGATAAAAGATAGAAAAAATAGATTCAAAATAAAACTTGAAATGGTAATTTTACTCTAGAATGCTATCATATTTTCTTCTAAATACATTTCATCACCTATTTGTACTGACTGTTCAATAATTGCGTTTTAAAAAAACGAGCTAATATAGGACTAATTTTCAGCTTGCTTGTTGCATTAAATGTAATCTGAATTTTTTCCAAAAGACATTCAACATCAGTATTTAATCAGATAAGTATTAGTTTAAACGAAAGAGCATGATTTCTTTTAAATCAGAACTGACACTTTCCCACTCGGAGATTTTCTGAAGGAAAAACTAAAATTGGTATCCCTATTTCAGTACGAACAAATAAACATTAGTCCACAACAATGATAAGTATGAATAATAATTAAATGATGACCGAGCAAAAAACAAGTGGAAAGGATTTTAATACATATGTGTAAAAATGTAAGTCAAATGGATAAAATAATTCCTAAATTTCTATAAACTAATTTGATTCTAAACGAAATTCTAAACTATTTATGTTTCTAACCCCTGATAAAACCTGCAAGAATTTTAAGACAATCGATATCATCACCCTAAACATTGACATTAATCTTAGGACCATTGTTTCAAGTAGGAATTAGTCAGTAGCGCAGCGTAGCTACCTGGGGACAAGAGGGGAGTTGTTGCCCCGGGCGTCTGTTTAAAGGAGCGCCATGGAATCAAAACATTACTGCGTGTATGCCATTTTTAATGTGAAATATGATGCGGGGAAGCAAAAATAACACCATACTCCTAACGCCATTGACACTTGTTAAAACACTGATGACAACTAGGACAAAAGAAATCACATTTTCCGATTGCGATTTACCTTCGCTATGTCACTGGCCATGATGAGAAAACGTTAAGGCGATTATGTTACTTTTTATAATTATATGCTTTTATTCAACTTGACTGTCGTGTCTTCAAACCTTGAGATCGATTTCTTACCCACTTCTGATCGAACTACAGCTTTGAAATTTAGCACAGTGGTGGGTTTCCGGTAACAATACAATATTATGCAAAAAAAAGCAATCTATATACATATTTTAAACCAAACAAAATGATATTAACATTTTAGCCCTATATTTGGACGATAAAGTTTGGAAGGTGGTAACTGGTAACCTCACGTTACTTAGGGTTGTAACAACACTACGAAGCTAACAGAGAATACGTTATACTTACAGCGTTGCAGCGAAGAATGACGTAATAGCTTGTATTTCTACGCGTCTTGGGTTTACTTACTATTAGAATTCGCCAACAACCAGATTTTTTTACTTCGTGTGCTCCAAACGTTTCGCACTCAAACAAAAAGAGAAAGTTATGTCGATCGATTCTGTTTTTTGTCTATTACATTGTTGATAATTGTAAGTTATCACGTAATATATTACGGATTTATATTTCCGAAAGTGGATGTCATTAAATCATTTTAAAAATGTAATTCTATATATGTATATAATAATTTTAATATGTGTTTTATATTGGAGAATTCAATAATTTAATTTGATTTACTATGCCTAACATGTCGTGTGTATTCGTGTCAGCTAAAAACTAAAAAGTAGAAACTAAGCGTGTCAATTAAAAAGTAGAAAATAAATTAAATAAAACATTTAAGGTATAAGCTTTTATTCATACGAAAAAATGAACTCAAAAGTTGAAAATATTTTTTTCCGATTTCAATAAAATGCATGGTTCGAATAAAAGCGTGGGCGCCTTTACCTTCTAGGAATATTCCATTTGTTTAAGGAAATATACACAAAATATAAGGCGCTATATAAGGCGCCAACGTTTATGTAAGAAATCAAAAAAGGGTCCAAAGACAAGTTCACTGAATAAGTGCATCACACTTAAACCTTTCCAAACATTATGAACTAGAACACTGTACACCTACGGGTCTATTCTGGTACCCCCTAGTATATATAAAAAGAATTCTTTTCTACAAAACTTCTATGCTTATAAATTCGAATTACCCAAAACATTTGGAAATATAAGTGGGTGCAAAACAAAAAAAATCTAGTTCGAATTTTAAAATACCTTTACGGCGTTTGTTCTCTTTTGTGTTAATAAATCACTGTGTCAAATTTGTTTCCGGCAATTTAAACGGTTTGGGTGTGCATAAAGAATTAAAAAATGAACATACATACTCATAAATAAACACTCTTTTACTTACATAGATGAAACTAATATTATAAATTGATTAACTTATTGATATATTGAAAAATTTATTACCATTAATTGAAAGTGAAATGGATGATATTGATTATTCATCAAGATACACCAGAAATCTAAAAGGGTTTCGAAAACAAGTTAACTGAAAGCATTTTTCATATTATGACCTTTCTAAAGATTATACATTAGGACACTGTGCTCCCAACCTACACATCAGGTTCTCTTTCCTTCTAAGCTTCGGAACGAGTTTTCCGCTTTGTTTTTTCACATTTAAGTGTCTGTACTACGTAATTCCGGTGTAATGCTAAGTCTAAGGAATCTTCAAAGCGGAAGTCCAACATTCAAGCAGATAAAGTCGAGGTTTCTACTGCAAGTAAACAAATCATAAATCTCGTCCATAAACTAGAATTACGAAAGACAATGGCAACTCTTGAGTCAGAGAGGTTCTTTGAGATCTGTCCGAGTTCACGACGTGGAACGTTAACTTCTGCATTGAGGTTATGATTAGGAGCGGGCACATACAGTGGCTCTTTCAAATTTTATAAAATTTCATATGGCTTGAGGTAAGGCATTTATTCTTTAAATAGTGACTTTTGTTTAGTTTTTCAGTCGTGAGAAACAAAAGCTGTACGTTAAAGAAAATTCGCAAAGCAGAAATATATGTCTATAAATCAACTAATTTTCATTGTTTTTAATTATATATTTTTAAAAGAATCTAATAAATTTAAATTTGATTCGTGGTTTGATTGCAAAATGGAGACATAAATTCACAGCCTGTGGATGTGCGGTGTATTTTGACAAGATTGAATATATCGGTTTCTTTAATTCACCGAAAGGATAATGACTGAAAGCAATGAGTACAGAATGGACAAATATATAAAATAATGTGAAATGTGAAATAGTTATTTGAAAAAGGACACATTGATTCGAGTATATAAAACTCTAAACCAGAACTCACTTGGAGAAGATATCTCAATTTTGTAACGACTGGGCTAAATATGAACACAGGAAGAAAAATTGGTGAAAAAATCATCATTTATTTCATCAGAGAGGTTTAATAAAAAGTTTGTGCCATAGAATTAAATATGGATGAAAAACAGGAAAAAAAATTATATCATTCTAACGAAAAATGTCATTTATGCGTATGCGGGAAGAAATGCAGAAGTAGAAAAGCTTTAAAACGTCATTCGCGTATTCATACAAACGAGAAGCCACATGTATGCAAGATGTGCGGCAAAGCATTTATCCAAAGAGGTGATTTAAAAACACATTTACGCACTCATACAAAAGAAAAGCCTTACGCCTGTGAAATCTGCGGCAAAAGAATAGCACATAAAAGCAGTTTAAATGAGCACTTACGTATTCATACGAAAGAAAAGCCTTATGTCTGTGAAGAGTGTGATATGGCATTTACCCAAAGAGGGCATTTAAAAACACATTTACGCACTCATACAAAAGAAAAGCCTTATGTCTGTGAAGAGTGCGATAAGGCATTTACCCAAAGAGGTAATTTAAAAACACATTTACGCACTCATACAAAAGAAAAACCATATGTGTGCGATATCTGCCAAAAAGTGTTCTGCCATAAAAAGAATTTAAAAGCACATTTACGTATCCATACAAAAGAAAAAAACTTAAGCCTGTGAGGTGTGTGGTCAAGCATACAGTGTAAAATGTAATTTGCGTTTACATTTAAATACTCATTCTAGAGAAAAATCTTGCGTCAGGTAATTCTATAATGAAACGCAAAATCAAGGTCGTAACTTCGAACTTTTTAAAGATAAAATCTCGCCTGAAAAGTACGCATAGAACCATTTAATAGGATAGATAATTCACATAGACATCTCTTTAACCATTGTAATGACAAAGCTTACAACTATGAGTGTTTAGTAATTAAAGTAACTTGAAATACCTTTGCCTCATTCACAGCAAAGAGCACTTTCTCTAATGTGATATTTATGACAAAGTTTGTACTACAAAAAGCATACTGACGAAGCATCTCCATCCATGGGCTATTTGATGAAGATATACTCTGCAAGCCAATCTCATAAATCAGAAAGTAACAAGAACTGTTTTATAGACACAAAATTAAAGCTTCTTTGGCATCTGAAATGGATGAGGAACATTTTAAAGTTCAAGATTGAATCAAGTATAAATCGACAAAAATGTTTCTTTATGACTATGTGAAATGCACTCGACGGATAATTCGATTAACTATTTATACTTTGGAAAACTTAGCCATACCTAATGCTTTTATTAATTGCATTGGATTTATAGTAGAAGGTTTTTATATTTGAAAAGGCTATTTCAGTTTTTAGGGAGGTTATCATAAAGAATTAGCTAAATTTTAATAACAGTATGAATTTTGGCAAGAACCGAATTTCAGAATATCCTTTATATTTCTATTGAGACCTACTATGTATTAATCGAACTTAAATTTTGCTGTAATTGTTTTTAGCTCTTCATTTTAAGGTTGTCATACCTTGTACATAAAATAAAGTTTTAAAAATATCAATTTTCCTTTCTATTAATAACAACTGAAATATTAAGTTTCAAATAATGTTTTCTTCATTACATCAACTAAATGTTCAAATATATCGTCATCATTATGTGTTTGTTTTCTGCGGTAGAAAAGGACGGGAATTTAATTTCGTGAGACATTGGGAGCAAGCCAAGCCAATCAAAATATCCGAAAAGTGAAAGAAAATGACGAATTAATGCGATTCCTTAGGAGGACTTTATAATCCTCAATCAGATGGCAGATTTGGGTTTTATAAAACAAAGGATTTTTACAGTCAAATTAGACACAGGAAATCCCGGAGAGGGTTGATTGTCCAGTTTGAGACAGGTAAAGGTTTTGTTTTTTATCCATACTTCTGAACTATTAATTACCGTTACAGTCTGCATGGATTAGTTTTAAATTGTATCTATTCCTCGTTGTTTTGCCTTCAATTAGTTTTCTCACTGAAGATATGCTAGGTCAAGTACATTAATGTGAGTTGATTTTGCGAAACATAATAAATTTCGGACCATCGCGCTGAAATGTGTTCGTTATTGTTTGATGAAATTGATTTATTTAGCAAGGTTAAAAGGAAAATAGGCATCTGCTTTTTATTGTCTAAAATTTTTTAGTATTCAGAATTGCTTCTGATGGGCCGCGGTAGCTTAATGGTAAGGCCCCCTCTTCGGGGCCGAAGGGTTCCAGGCTCGAAACCTTTATCAACTGAAGATCCGCCGTGTACGCGGACCCGTTGCACGTTATTCAAACTTGGGGGGGCAAAATGACCTCCCTCTGGTGTTGTATGGTGTGAAGAGGGAGTGCCAGCTCAGGTGTCGTCCTCGTCATCTGACCATTGTTCAAAATTACGAGGTCCGTCCCAAAATAGCCCTCGTGTTCCTTCAAAACGGGACCACAATACAACTAAACTATTGCTTCGGATATTTTTGTAACGACGATTTAATTCACGTGACCTCACAATGAAAAGACAAATATGTCATCTATTTTCTAAATCCAGGTGTTCTCACATAATTCTTCCCAGCGGGAGATGTGCGAAATACTCAGATTCAACGACTCTTTTCGAATAATGTTAGCATGAATTGAATTCTACCTCTGTATTTGAAAAAAGTTTTCGGTTCTCCCTTATTATAGCGGCCACGAGCTTATTTCACGAACTTCGGAATACGCTAAGCAGATCGCAGTGTAATTTCGTTATGATGACGTTTTGGCAATAATTGGCGAATATTTGGCAGTTGCTTACGGGGGCCGCTATAATTATGGAAGTACCAATGTTTCTAAAACATCCTTTGGTAATTGTACGAAAAAGTACAAAGTATTTTTCGATAAAAATTATGGACCTCAAAACGAAATCGTAAAAGCAAGAGACGTTGAGAGAAATTCTCTAATCAAATTAGAACTTTTACACATTAGCTGCCACTATTCACGCCTGAGATTCTAACCATCTATCTAATTAGATGACCCTTTCTCTGCCATCTCTTGACTACAGTAGAGAAGGGGTCATCTAATTAGATAATAGGTTCTGGACGCACCAGCGCGTCGGTGGCAGTGAATGTGTTGTTCACATTTATAATGTATTTGATTTTTAATGAATTTTGCGGAATTTTCGTTCTTAAAATGTTCGTTGTGGCTTAGTCACTGTATGGCATTGTCTTTAAGATCTTACGATTTAACAATTCTGTTTTGGCACACATTTTTTACGTGAATTTTCTTAACATTTTATTACGCTAATAAAAGCTTGTTTTATAAATTTTATTTTTATTAATTTCAACTATTTACTGTTTAATATATTTTATAATTTATTACTATAAAAATTATGAAACCTTAAAAACCTTATTTTATGAAATTCCCTACCAGACTGAGTCACTCATCAGAAATCAAATAAATCGATAAAATTCTGAAAATTTTAAAATATTGCATTTTTATGAAAACGCAGAACTGTCTAAATTTTAAGAACTCTAGTCCATCAAGTAGTAAGTAAAATATCCATTAAAAATTTTCATTTTTGCTAACATGAAAATTTTGAATTTGAACCTACAAGTTGGAACACCCTCTTAGTAAAACGGCGCCATTTCGACAAGTCGCCAAAGCAAGATGGTAAACAAACGTGCATCGGTCCCAGTTAAAAGTTAATCGTTTAATCTTTTTTGGAACCCATTGCGTTTGTGGTTTGTCGTTGCGCTATCTCGCGTTTTAAATGTAGAATTTCAACAGAACTACTAGCTTTCCTAGATCATTGAATGTACGGAATCTCTTACTTTTAATTATTCTAATGAAGCAGGAAAAATAGCGCTCGCGATGCCTGCGGCATCTGAAGTGGGCACCGGGAAAATTTTTTTTAACTTAAAAAAACATCAGCGGCTTCGCTTTTACCAAAGTGGGATCCTAGTAGCTTCGCTAGCTTAGTGAATGTACGGAATCAGATTCTTTTAATTACTCTAATGGAGCAGCAGAACATTTGCCCTTAGTAGCGTTCAAAACAAATACAACTTCAAAAATTCCACGCAAACGATTTTTATTACAAGGCAAAGAAAAAATCTCTCAATTATATGATCGGAAAAATATATAATCACTAAATAATCCCAAGTTCTATTTGTCATTTATTTACTAATTGAAATCATACTAATTAAAATACATTTTATTATTTAAGTAAATATTTTATAAATATTTTAAGTTATTTAAAAATCCGCGTAGTATGTTAACAACTCAAATCACGCAAAACGCTTGCCATGACGTAAGCAATCTAGCCGATGGGTTGCCAATGGAACTAATCCACTCGATTCCTCAGGTAACCAGATTGGCGATGAAATCGGTGTGTTCCAAATTGTAGATACCAACCGAATATTTTATTCATTCATGATGCAAGTTAAGTAGAACATAAAAAAAGTGGAAAAACTGAATTTTTAAATATGACCTGTAATGGTTTTAATTCTCTACGACAATGCATAAAATCAAATCTTATCAAGATTCTGAAAGGTTGTAAATTGAATCTTATTTTAATTGTCAAATGAAGAAACTACTATAAACTGTGAAGTGCAAATCGGATAATCAACAAATACCACTTGGTCCGTACGCAGACTATTATTTCCTATTGAATTTTTTACTAACTAAATATCTTTTGTGCAGATTCTTTTTTCACGTTATAGATTTTGAATGGCAGTATGTCTATACGTAAATATCTACGACTACTTCACCGAAATTTCCTAACCTTGTTTATATTGAATTCAATACGTCGAAAATTGTCGCCTTCCATTAAAATTTGAGTTTCTAATAGTTACTCATTTTTTTTCAGACATATTTTACCTTCATGCAAGAGCCGAAAATTGAGTTTCATGGCTACCTGATTGCTTTGCCTTAATTCCTATTTACAGATGTCTATGAATGTGATAACCTCCACAATCAAGTGTCAGTATGAGTGCTTTTCGAATGATTAGTTTTCTCCCTATTTCAAGAAATTGCTAATTTGCAGTAAAATAACATTTTATACCTTTTTATAAAAGTCATTTTAGAATATATACAGTGTGTTTAGTAAGGTCGTTTTTAAACTTTAAGATATGTCAGGAATACAGAAACAAATAATTTTTTCCAATAAAATAATTCATCAAAAATCTCTTTCATCTATCATTGTGGGGTTAAAATTCAATAATGATCAATCAATGATAAATTAAATATGGGGTTACAGAGTGCGCCTCTTCAGCGAATGAAGTAAAAGAAAAGGATGCATCAAATGAAATATGCAACACAGGTGGAGTGGTTGTTATTGTTGTTTGGTTTTGTGGTGCAAGATTCAGTATTGGCTCAGTTGCGCCAAACGTATGGAATAAAATGAAAACTTGTTAAACTGAATAGGAATGGAATTTGAAACGAAATTTTCCTTTTTTTTTACAATTAAGAAAAAAAACATGGCATAGAAAACTGGCTTAATAAAAAGATGGAAAATCCAGTGGAAGAAATATTAAAATAAACGTGGTTATTTCTATATAAATTTATAAATGCCAAAAGGCCTTTAAAGATTCAAAAAATTGTGTATGGGAAGTTCTCACACCAGGTCTCTAATTATCTCATCAAGCATCTTATCATATTTTGTGCCCCATAGAGTTACACAATCTTCAAATTCATTAAACTGCAAGCGGAAGCCTCAAGTCCAGACATGATCTTTTAGTAAGATTCGATATATCAGTTCGAAAACATCTATTTACAGGGAAGCAGTTTGCTATACTAAACTGAAATCTACTGTTTCTTTATACTGTCTATACGAGTGTTTATGAATACATTAACTCAAAATTGCAAAGTTAAATAAAATTTGGTACATGGTCTTGATAGCAAACCAGCGGGAGTGGTCTCCCCTAAACTTTCTCGTATACTTCCCCAAAAAGGTGTTGTTTCCCTTCCCCCCGCGTGGATAAGAACATTCGAACCTACCGTAACCCAAAATCCAATGACTATCAGAAGGTTTTTTCATTGTAGATTATAGTGATTGTAAAATATTTACGTAAAGAATCAAATGCATAGAGATGTGTAGCGATTAAATGCGTACTCATTCTACTCTTGCCGGCTCAGGCACAGAGAAGGAAACCACTCTTTCTCTGTGGGCTCAAGGACGAAGTGACGTAATCCTTCCGCGTGCACGGGGATTGCTACCAGTACGCATGCGCATGGAGATAGAGAATTCGTCTGAAAAGTAAACACGTATTCGATTATACAGACCGACAGACAGTCAACCCTTTGACAGATTTGGCCCAAAAATTTTACGGACCTACATTCATGACGATAAAACTGTGTACCAAATTTAATCCACCTATCTATTCAAGTTTGTGAGTTATCGCGTTCACATTAACACGGACATACAGACAGACTTCCCGTGGGCAGATTTTCTCCAAATTTTAATAGAAACCAACACATTATGTGTAAAGATCGCATACCAAATTTCATCCCCGTAGCTCTAATAGTTTTTGAGTTATCGTGTTCACGAACACACAGACAGACATAATTCCAAAATTGTGTTTTTCGGACTCGGAGAGGTCTAATACGTGGAGATTCGTCAAAATCTCGAGTCATCGAATCGAATTATTTGACGATTACAAAACTTTCTCTTCGTATACGAGAAAGTAAAAAAGGCTATTTTAAATTTTCGACCAATCTACCAAAGGGAAATTGTCCAAACACATTGTCGATTATCATGACTGTACTACGAAACTAAACGCAACACGCGTCGTATCGTGCACTTTTACGAGAAAGTCATAGGCGACAAGTCATGATGACCTTTTCAATACTTCTGAATTGGTGACGTCTCTCAGACTGATAGAACGAGGTGTGAAACTATATTCGTTTAAATAACATTTGACCCCTTGAACTGCGATGTTACTAAACTCTTAATTAGATGCCACAATTTTTTGGGGGTATTTAATTCTATCTTCATCCATATGAAAACGTGAGATGCTTATTCATGCCCAAGAGATATTTTTGTCTTTTAAATAAATTCTCACTTTATTACGCCTTAAATATCAAAAATTCTGTCATTCGATGCACGAGTCTGACTTGTCATTTCAGTAGAAGGGGTTAATGATAAAAGCAAAGAGTGGCAAATCTAAACAACGCGTGTTCTGTAGGAGGGGATGCTTAATCAGCAACGGCATGCAAGAAGAAAGGAAGCGAGTAAAGGTTTTAAGACTTCGCAATGTGTTATCAATTAACCGTAATGAAAGTAGATAGCTGCCATTTTTGCTATGCAACTATGCTGATCATATTTACTTTTTTGAGAGAAAATTACGCACATTCTTATTATTGGAACGACAATAAAATAATTTTTTATAACAAAAGAAAATATTCCGCTTCATTCATATAGTTAAATTTATTCATATCCTTTTAAATAAAAGACGCTACATCACTTATTATATCGCATTCTACATTAATACTTTTTGGCTTATCATAAACTAAAGGTGAAAACTTCGTATTTTTAAAGTTTCATTTCATAAAAAAATGTCCATGCTTTCATAAGGAAGAATTTTTTTTACTTAATTTTTAAGAGGTTATTGATCCAGGGCGGAAACGAAGAACTAATACTGAATTTTTTTTGTTAATAGAAACAGTGAGTGACGTTCAATTGATAAAAAAATCGCTTGATTTAGATTTACCAAATTCATTATTCATAAATATCGATCCTGATAAATTGGAACTCGTTTCTCTGTTTTAAAAATTGGAACTAATAAGACAGAAAGAAACACAATACACTTTTCGAAAATTTGGACCAGTTAGTCCCGAAACAATTTTTATCAGAAATCCACCACGTTTTATACCACTTAAATATGTAAAATACATTTCCAGTGCTTTAAAATTCATTATTATAAGAGCTATTCTCTAATTTTCACAATTAAAATATTTTTAAATAAACAAAATTTTATAATAATAATTTCTTTATTGGGCTTCTCTTGCTTAATGTTAACGCAATTTTGAGGATTTATTGTACACATTGCTATAGAGACGCCTTTTTAAATAATTAAGTAGAAAATTTCTGTTTCTTTTCGTATTTATTTCTTCAGTTTGCTCCTCAACGCTTCACTTTCGCCCTACATTCGTATACCAGATTTGCTATTGTAGATTGCTTTACCCACCCTTTAAAGAATTTTTCACGAATTTTGAAACATGCTGTATAAATTGTACTCACATCCCTCTCTATTACTGCTTCATAAACCCGCTTTCCGGATCATTTTTGGGTACTCGGTTATAAGGAGCATCCTTTAATGTCCGCTATTTCAGAAATCCACATTTTTTATTATTATTGAGAGAGGGACATTATTGGTCAATTACTTGAAAAGAATATTCAGAACACGATTTTAGCAAAGAAAGCTTATTTTAGTATGCTTAAGGGGAAATATATTTTATGATTGGAAATATTTCTTCATGGTCGTATGAAGCTTAATGGATTTAGCGGTAATAATGACAGATATTCTAGTCAGAGGGTTAACTGGAAATGTGACTCTCGATTTTCTAGTAATTCTTCCTTAGTATGATCTTTTTTTTAATACAGTGAAAGCAATCGAGTGTGAATTTCGGAATAATACATATTCTGTTGACTAACTTTGTCAAATATGTGACCTTCCAGCAATCGCACATTTATATCATGCATCGTTTTACATAATTATATCTTGTTTTACAAAAATAAATGAAACTTTTATTTATGTTGCAAATCTGTATTTATTAGCTTTGTACTAAACAACTTTTATATAAATAAAAATTGGACTTACATTTATTAAAGAATATTACAACTACGTAATGCGACTCACAATATAAGTATCTTCTGAATAAGCGCTTGCTGGAGGCTTAATCTAAATTTATAATTGTCGTGGTAAGACCAAATTCATTTACCTAGTCGGTTGCGTTAAAATTCGGGATTAGATATAATTTCTTTCTTTCCTATGAATCAAGTGTGATTTATAGATAAAAATGCCGTATTATACTTTTAGAAATATTTATTTTATTAGTCAGCAGCGAAAACGCAAATGATGGTATTTATTGTTATACCGGATATACAAGGAAGCTAATTCGACGGGAGGCTGTCTCTGCGAAACGGCCTCTGGGATTGAGGGGCGTAGACTTACTTACCTTACTAAACTGTGACTAAAGTAGCTCTATGTGACTATTAACTCTTTAATCTATAGTAACTATTCGTCTAGTGTGAATATGTGATTCTGTCCATGTAAAATTCTCCTTGACATTCGCCAACTTTGCCACTCGACTGTGACTAAGGGGTCTATTCTGGTACCCCCGGTTGGGTTGGGAGTTGGGTTGCGTTCCGTTGTTAACGTGCGGAACCCATCCCAACTCCCAACCCAACCGGGGGTACCAGAATAGACCCTAAACCGTAATTAAAAATTCTAAAATTATTTTTGCAAACTTCATTGTCTACCTTACTCTGTTAAATAAAACTAAAGCCAACTGTCTATGTTATTTGGCTGTAGATCTTTAAGCGTTTTACTTTAGCGCGACAAAATTCTATAACTATTGAGTAATATTTCGCGTAAACCTCAGATCGATGTCTAAATTGCTTTAGGGGTCTATTCTGGTACCCCCAGTTGGGGAGACGTCACTTTTCCCGTTGTTAACGTGCGGAAAAAGTGACGTCTCTTAGTCTACGTGCTCGCGGATAGGTCGCTGTGACGGCATCAAAATTTTTAGTGATTTAAACCAACTTTGAAGCTCGACTGTGACTAAACCGTAATTCCAAATTTTAAAATTCTTTTTGCAATCTTCAATGTCTACCTTTCTCTGCTAAAAGAAATGAAAAACAACTCTCTATGTTATTTGGATGCGGAGCTATAAGAGTGTAAAATAACACGAAAAGCGTAATATTTTTTTCCTTTCCCGACACACTATTTGACCACTATGGAGAGACGTAAGTCTACGTCAAAACGACCGAAAGATTGTACACGAGGACACTTTTGTCTCAGCATGTACCGCAATTTTTTTAAACTGCGACTCTTGCATGCTAAAGTTTCCGAAGGCGATGGCAATCGTTGAGGCAGGAAGAATTTTCAGGTCTATGTGAGTGCAAGACGGGATACAAACACTTTAAACTAGAATTGTTGTTTAAGAGCTGACATATAGAGTGAGTTTGCAGTCATAAAAATTCTTCGTATCATTTTAGGTAAGGCCTTCCTTCTTTAATACAGTAATTCTTCCGAAGTTTTTCATCATAAATTGAATGATCTATTTTTAGTTATTCGAAAATCGGAAATACAGAATGACTAAAGCGCATTCCAGCTTTCATGAATTCTCAGCAAAAGTTTAAATACATTTATAAATTTTTAATAAATAGGATATTGCAGAAAAACGTTTTACATTCAGAGAGTATGCAATGTGCCATATTTTAATGGTTTTAAATTGGATATGTGAATTCATTAATTAAGAAAATATACTCCAAAGATTAAGAGCAATGAGATAAAGTTGGACAACGGTTAACAAATTCCAACAAACAGCTATTTTCACAAGAGATGTTTAAATCGGCATTTGAAACTAGAAAAAAGTGAAGCGCTTTTAGTACCTATCTCAAATGCGAAATATATATTAGACGTCTTTGATAAAGAATCTTCAGAGAAAATTAAATATTTAAGCAATCGTCTGATCATTCATTAGAGGAGTCTTAAACTGCAGGGTGCCTCCAGAATTTAATATGAAAAAAAAAGTAAAGAAGCATTCACAAAATCATCCAAAAGAAATAAGTCACCTATGCGAAGTATGTGGGATAAAATGTAGCACTAGCTATTCTTTAAATCTCCATTTACGCATTCATACAAATGACAAACGTTTTGCCTGTAAAATATGTGGAAAAGCATTTACCCAAGCATGTATTTTGAGAAGACATTTACGTATTCATACAAAAGAAAGACCTTATGTCTGTGAAGACTGTGGAAAAGAATTCGCACAAAGAAGCAATTTAACAGAACATTTACGTATTCATACGAATGAGAAACCTTTCGCC